>CAWUFW010009806.1:600000-752446 GCA_963921515.1 Calotriton arnoldi
TTAGCCGATTTGAAAATGTGTGCGGAAAACAACATAGCAGAACACACACAATGGTACAAAGTCAGTACACACCAACAAGCCAGGCACGCTGGTTTGGCATCTGTGACATCATCCTCGGGATGCGACTACTCCTCATCACGTAGGCATCGTGTGCCGAACCGGGGAAACGGGCACACACATGTGTGATGGTCATATCTGCAAGACATACCACCAGAGCATTGATCGAATGGTAATGTTTACGGTTCCGGTATGCCTGCTCATGTGCCTGTGGTGGTATCAGAGCCACATGTGTCCCATCAATGGAGCCAATTACATGTGGCATCCTCCCCAGGGCATAGAAGTCACTCTTGACGTCAGTGAGTCATTGACGTGTTGGGAAATAGATGTACTGGTTCAGGTATCTCAACATTGCCCCGAAAACATCGCGTAGCACACGGCTGAACATAGTCTGTGACATCCCACCGGCAGTCGCCACAGTGTGTTGAAAGGTACTGGTTGCAAAGAAGTATAGGGCTGCCATCACCTTCACCTTGGGGGTCAGCGCTGTAGGATACGGACGGCCAGGCTGCAAATGTGGGTCCAACAGCACTGCCAAATCCTCAATCAGCTGCCTGGTGAAGCGGTACCGTCGGATGCTGTCACGTTCCACCATCGTTGCCAGGTCTGGGAATGGTCGATGGACAGCAGGAGCCCTGCAGTGCATAGGTGAAGAAAGCAAGATTGTCAGTCACCCCACCTATGTGCCGTTCACCATACTCAATTTCACATGATACATCATTAACAAACACAAGTACTTGATGTGTGTGTCGTTCTGTTTGGACATATATGGCACCTACATGGACATCATCTAACATCTCTGTTCAACAAGTGTTGACAACAGGTTCCAGGGTGTGCTATGGGAAACCATTAGGCTGTGTCACAGTACCCATTTACTGCTCTCACGTTCCACACATACCACAGTGACATGTCTGGACAGATGCTCCACAGGCATCACAGCTCATTGACAGGTAGATTCCCAGGGACCCTGTCTTGCCACATGGACACTGGCATGACATGGCGTATCATGTACACGTCAGAAAAACAAACATGACACCCACAGGTAGTGGCCCCTGTAGCCTCTGCAGGACAGACATGGACGTCTGTGACACACACACACACACAACATCAAAGTTCATGCACAAACCACGTGGATGTGGAGACTGTCTCCCATTGTGCACATGGAGTCAGAGACATGTGAAACACAACATGCACACAGACTGCGGAGGGACATCACTATTGTGGCAATGGGCCACCCTGTGACGTACATGCCTTCCCACATGTGAGCCTGGGGGTATGTGACATGTCATACACATACACAACCTGGAAATGTGACCATGACACAAGCTCCAAAATGAAAAGTTGCACACCACAGTGGTCAGGTGCACAACACACAAAGGACCCTGTCCCCATGAACACGTGCACAGCCTGGGTGTGTCTGCCCCCAAGTGCCACCCCAAAACCACATGTTCACCCACATACACAGATAAGGTTATGCTGCCACACATGCCTTAGATACAGTGTGGACTGGGTGTGGTGTTGTAGGTGTGCCCCTGAGTCCCTGGAAAGTATATGTGGCTGGCATAGGTTCACCAGTGACCAGCATGGTGACATATGCGTGTGACCTGTCCAGGGACGCGTTGTAGAGAAATGGACCGATCGGTGTGCCCGCACGGCCCATTGCAATGGATGTGAGCGGGTACGCGTTGTATCCCGGGTATGCGTTGTAGAGCAATGGACCGATCGGTGTGCCCGCATGGCCCATTGCAATGGATGTGAGCGGGTACGCGTTGTATCCCGGGTACGCGATGTAGAGCAATGGACCGATCGGTGTGCCCGGCCGGCCCATTGCATATGATGTGTGCGGGTACGCGTTGAACAGCAATGGACCGATCGGTGTACCCGGCCGGCCCATTGCATATGATATGAGCGGGTACGCATTGTATCCCGGGTACGCGTTGTAGAGCAATGGACCGATCGGTGTGCCCGGCCGGCCCATTGCATATGATGTGTGCGGGTACGCGTTGAACAGCAATGGACCGATCGGTGTGCCCGGCCGGCCCATTGCTTATGATGTGAGCGGGTACGCATTGTATCCCGGGTACGCGTTGTAGAGCAATGGACCGATCGGTGTGCCCGGCCGGCCCATTGCATTTGATGTGCGGGTACGCGTTGAACAGCAATGGACCGATCGGTGTGCCCGGCCGGCCCATTGCATATGATGTAGCGGGTACGCGTTGTATCCCGGTACGCGTTGTACAGCAATGGACCGATCGGTGTGTCCGGCCGGCCCATTGCATATGATGTGTGCGGGTACGCGTTGAACAGCAATGGACCGATCGGTGTGCCCGGCCGGCCCATTGCATATGATGTGTGTGAGTACGCGTTGAACAGCAATGGACCGATCGGTGTGCCCGGCCGGCCCATTGCATATGATATGAGCGGGTACGCGTTGTAGAGCAATGGACCGATCGGTGTGCCCAGCCGGCCCATTGCATATGATGTGTGCGGGTACGCGTTGAACAGCAATGGACCGATCGGTGTGCCCGGCCGGCCCATTGCATATGATGTGAGCGGGTATGCGTTGTATCCCGGGTACGCGTTGTAGAGCAATGGACCCATCGGTGTGCCCGGCCGGCCCATTGCATATGATGTGTGCGGGTACGCGTTGAACAGCAATGGACCGATCGGTGTGCCCGGCCGGCCCATGGCATATGATGTGAGCAGGTACGCGTTGTATCCCGGTACGTGCGTTGTACAGCAATGGACCGATCGGTGTGCCCGGCCAGCCCATTGCATATGATGTGTGCGGGTACGCGTTGAACAGCAATGGACCGATCGGTGTGCCCGGCCGGCCCATTGCATATGATGTGCGCGGGTACGCGTTGAACAGCAATGGACCGATCGGTGTGCCCGGCCGGCCCATTGCATATGATATGAGCGTAGTGCGCGTTGTATCCCGAGTACGCGTAGTAGAGCAATGGACCGATCGGTGTGCCCGGCCGGCCCATTGCATATGATGTGTGCGGGTACAGCGTTAAACAGCAATGGACCGATCGGTGTGCCCGGCCGGCCCATTGCATATGATGTGAGCGGATACGCGTTGTATCCCGGGTACGCGTTGTAGAGCAATGGACCGATCGGTGTGCCCGGCCGGCCCATTGCATATGATGTGTGCGGGTACGCGTTGAACAGCAATGGACCGATCGGTGTGCCCAACCGGCCCATTGCATATGATGTGAGCGGTACGCGTTGTATCCCGAGTACGTGTTGTACAGCAATGGACCGATCGGTGTGCCCGGCCGGCCCATTGCATATGATGTGTGCGGGTACACGTTGAACAGCAATGGACCGATCGGTGTGCGCGGCCGGCCCATTGCATATGATGTGTGCGGGTACGCGTTGAACAGCAATGGACCGATCGGTGTGCCAGGCCGGCCCATTGCATATGATGTGAGCGGGTACGCGTTGTATCCCGGGTATGCGTTGTACAGCAATGGACCGATCGGTGTGCCCGGCCGGCCCATTGCATATGATGTGAGTGGGTACGCGTTGTATCCCGGGTACGCGTTGTTCAGCAATGGACCGATCGGTGTGCCCGCACGGCCCATTGCATTGGATGTGAGCGGGTACGCGTTGTAGAGCAATGGACCGATCGGTGTGCCCGGCCTGCCCATTGCGTATGATGTGTGCGGGTACGCGTTGTATCCCGAAATACGCGTTGTACAGCAGTGGACAGAACGGTGCGCATACATTGGCTGGGGCCTGGCATGGCAACGGACGCGTTTTCGAAGCTCCAACGAGTCTGATGCAGTGAATTCAGTTGGCCAGCCACAACAATGTTGCAAAATCATGGGTGTCATGAAGTTGAAGATTTGAAGGATGCTGTGGGCGTGTATTAGTGCTGCTATTCCATGGATTGGTCAGATTCAGAAGATGCAAACGACTTGGACCTATCACTTTGGACACATGGGACAGTATCTGCCTCTGCAGCACACATATAATGCTGGCTGTTCCCCTGAGAGCTCACTTGCCTGCACTACATGCTCCAGGACGACATCTGCCACCAACACTGCTGCTGTTTATGCATCCTCTGGCTCCTGCAATGGCACGTACTGTGGAGAGAGCCCCAGCCTTCAGCCTTGAGGAGAACCAGGCCCTGCTGGACAGCCTCCTTCCACAGTACAGCAAGCTGTATGGGAAACCAGGGGAGCAGGTGAGTGTGCTGTCCACTACCTCACTAATTGTGCATGTTGTCTGACTAGCAGGACTTTCAGTGTGCACACCACTGGCTAGCATGCCCACTGAGTAGTTGTCACACCCCAAAGTGTGTAGTTACATGCACTGAACTGGTACAGTGCAGTAACAGTGCATTCCAACTAGGTTTACTTCCCATGCAATGATACCATGTAGTGACTGCTGGCAAACTGTTCATAGCCATTGTTGGACTGCATGTGTACATCATATGCCCCTGTGATTGAGACATGCATATCCAACTGTGTGATGCACGTATATGTTGCATGTGTAGTAATGGCCTTTTCACTTTGTCATCCTCACAGGTTGATGCCCACCAGAAGCAGGAAATCTGGCTGACCATCGCCCGGAAAGTAAGATCCGTGGGGGTCTACAGGTGCAGGATCCACAACTGCCAGAAGAGGTGGCAGGACCTTCGTGGCTGGACCCGGAGGATCGCAAGGGTCCAGCTGAAGCTGTCGCCTCCTCGCAGGAGGGGCGGACACCGGACCCTGACCCCCCACATGCTCCGGATCCTGGCGGTGGTCTTCCCTGACCTGGATGGGCAGCTGAAGGACAGACAGCAGCAAGGAGGGGGTGAGTCCATGACTGCACTGTGCACTTTGTCTGACATGCTATGTGCCCTCCTCTGGCCTGGTTAAACTTCCACAGTACATCAGTCTTGTGGTCCAGGACCCATGTCCCTCATTTGTGACATGCCCACTTCTCCTCTGATACGCATATGTGTGGCCCTTATAGTCAGGAAATTGTGTCATTTGGGGACTGTGTCATTGCATTTTGCTTTGCTCAAGGTGGGGGACAGCATTTGTTCCCGTGACTATGTTGTGCGATTCATGGGTGGGTCAATTGCTTACACAATGCCTAAGTTCTGACATGTAATCTGGTTGTAACTTTGATATGTGGTCCGCTTGCTGCTCTGACTCACCACATGTCCCTGGGGAATTTGGCACACACCCATGCTGCTGGTGGGAACAATGTTTGGGCCTCAGGAGTATGTGTATCCAGTGTGTCACACATGCTTAGCCACCTGCCTACTGTCCAGGACTCATCCCTCTTACAGGTGGAGCTGGACAGTCATGCCTACTCCAGGGCATGCAATACACTCTGTACTCCCACTCCCGTGTATCATCTGGCATGTTGTGATCAGTGAAATGTACCCTCAGGTGTCTGCCTCTGTCTCATTGTGCTGTGTCTTCGTTGTCAGGACTACTGATATGTTTATCGGTTAGGGCTCAGCATGCCATCTGAGATGTGACCATGATAGACGATACTTCTGTGACTTATAGGTGTCTGATCACTTGACTGTGCACACAGGTGTTTGCGACTGTGACTTTCAGGCAGCTGTATTGTCATTCACAGCACACTGTGAGGTGCTCATGTTCAGAGAGTTGTGTTTCATGTCCCCCATATGTCCAGTTGGTATGACGTGGACAAATAGTAGTACAGATGATGTGGTATTTGGGGGATGGACATGTGCACTTGTCAGTCACATAACTTGCATTCCCCATGCCCTCGGATTGTGACACAGTGCAGACTGTTGTTGGCTGGCTGCCATGGCCATGTGACTTGAGACAGTAATGTATGACTTTGCACGCATTCCTGTGTCATGGCATTAAACTTCCTGAGACTGATCCTGCAGGGGAGTGACATGTGCAACATGCACCCCATTGTGGCATTGACTATCCGGACATGGGTGCATCATGGTGTCTGGTGCTGGTATGCATCACATGCATTTCTATTTAGACTCTGGCCATCCCTTTATCCGGACACCTGCACTGACTCAGTGGCAAGAGATGTGATGTGTGCATGTTCACATACTTCACCGTGTTCCCTGCAATGTCCAACAACTGTGTAGGTGGTGCATGTGTCCACACTGGGGTCTTACCATCAGACAGGCACCAGACAGATGGGTGCAAGGGCAGGAGGGGTGTGAGTCTCATGGTTGACCATCAGACTGACAATTGGCTTCCCGAATCTGTGTGAGGACTTTAGGCAATGTTCAACTAAGGATGCCAGGGCTTGCTCTGTAATGTGCTGTACTTACTGTGGTATGTGCGGAGAGTGCAGGTGACTGATGTTTGTCTGTTTCCCTAATTGTTTGCAGATACATCCACGGCCACAGGAGGGGACAGCTCCAGGGACCAGGAGGAGCAGCGGAGCCAGACTGGGTCAGCATCGGACGAGTGGTCAGAGGGACCCAGTGGCACGGAGGGCGAGGGGAGCCACACCGAGGAGTCCTCAGCACCATCCACCTCAGCTGAGGACCACAGCAGCTCGGAGGATGACTCCCTTGTGGAGGCGGGTCTCAGCAGCCACCAAAGGCCAACTAGTCTGTCTGGCCCCGCCACCACCACCACCACCGCCCTCCCATTGGCTCCCATTCCTGAGGTCCGTGGAGGCTCCCGTACTCGGGAGCGTGTCTCCTTCGTGCCAGGCACCGCACCCCTGACCCTGTGTCCCCTGCTGCCCTGAGTGAGGAGTCTGTGTACCTCCTTCGGCAGCTCCATGTAGGGCAGACAGCAATGCTGAGTGTCCTCCATGCACACACCACTCTGTTGACACAGCTGGTGTCGTTCATGGAGGGCATCTCGACGGGTATGTCTGCCCTACAGAGGAGCAATAAGTCCATGGACTCCTCCCTGACGGCAGCAGTGTCCCTCCTCCAACAGTCCCTCACCCCTCCCACCTCTGCCCCATCCACACTTCCTGCCCCCTACCTGTCCAAAGCACATGTACACCTGCACAGTCACCCAAACACACAGACACGAGCAGCACAGACACACCCAAGAGAGAGGCAAGACGTGCACACAAGCATCCTCAGGGGACTGATACCACAGACACAGGGGATGGGGAACACACACACACACAGGCAACCACAGTCACTCCGCAATCCTCAAGATCCTCTCCCTCCTAGACCCCTTCCCTTGCCTCACCTGCAACCCCACCTGATAAGCAGCTCTTCCTCTGTGACCTCGGCCTCTTCCCCTCCAATCCCGCTGATCCAGCATACCGGGGGAAGAGGAAGTCCACCCACACAGAGGGAGTGCCCCTCGCCCCCGGACACCCTCCCCCAGGCGCAGGCAGAGTGAGCCCCCACCTGCAAGTCCCCCCGGTCCCGGAAGAGCAAGACCCCGCCACCGCCCTGCAAGTCAACCACCCAGTCTCTCACCTCCATCCCCCAGGCCACCACTCCACAGGTTCCACCGCCACACCCTGCCCCAGGTTCCCCACACACCGATACCGCATCCCCAAACTGCTTAGGCCCTCCCCCTGCCACTTGCTCTTCCACCCCAAAACCAGACGCTCTGCCTGTTTGTGCCACTGGTGTGGAGACCGTGTCCCCCCTCTGTCCTGCCCAGCTCTTCTGCCCCCCTTCCACTACCTTGGAGTCATGCACTGCGGTGGAGTCCACAACCACCCCGTCTGACTCGGGCACTGCATTGGGGACCCAGTCCACTCCATCTGACCAGCCCACTGCAGTGGTTGCAGCACCAACACCATCTGACTTGAGCCCTGCGGTGGTGCCAGCCCCCCCTGAGTCATACACCTCCACTGCAGTTGCCGGTGACACTCCTGCACCCACCTCACCTTCACTGCCTCCTTCCGGCATCCCCTGATCCTGTCCCTGCGGTGCCTGGCCTGTCCCTCGTATGCCCCTCCAAGGGGGATGTCCCCTGTCCGTACCTGTGCAGGCAAGCAATTGTTGACAAGTTGTCACACATCACCCTGTTGGGACTGTATATTTGGACTGGCCATTGGCCTTAGTTTATTTTGGACTTTTGATTTGAGTTGCACACTTGCTGAATAAAGCCTCTTTTTGTTTACTTGTGGTTAATCTTTGGAGGTACATGATGTAGATGTGTAGAATCATGCATTTGCTGTTGTAATAGTGTTCAGATCAGGTAAATGAAGTTTTGCTGTGATGGGCTCCATGTGGTCCATGGGATATGTGTCCTAATCTAGTCTGGATCTATAGCATCCTTTGCTGCAGTCTGAGGGTGTAATGTTCAGCATTTGACACAGGGATGTACGTTTAGCATTTGTAGATTACCATCTTTGTCCTACACTGATGCACATCTGGTGGGCTTACCACTGTCCAATGTTCCTAGTACCCTGACTGTGTGCCCGTCTCCAATGGACATGCAGTTTAGCACATCAAATTTGGAGGACTCATCTGTGTACACAGTGCAAGTTGCTTGACACGTGTCTTGGGTGTATGCAGATGACTGACGTGACACTCCCGTGCCCAGGCTGATATGAGCAGAGCCTTCGGTGTGTTGTAGTTGTTTGCTCACTGACCGAGTGTTCTGCTGACATGTTTGAGTCGTGCACAGACAAGGTTTGGCACAGCTGACCTTCCACATGAGTGGAGTGCCCTCATGGCAGTGCGTGATTCTGTGATATAGGCTGTGCCCGTGTTGTGTGTTGTGTAGGCATGTCTGTGCGTGTTCCCTTCTCCTTTTCCTACACAGGCTGTGTCCCTACGGATGTTCCTGTTTGTGATGCTTGCTGAGTTGTTCTGTGTTCATCCAGCATCTTGGACCTGGTTTCTCCGGGATGTGGGTGCATGGCAAACTAATGTTCATGAGTTGTCATCCCTAGTTGTCTTTGTTGTCAGGGCTGGGGATGTGGGCAAACACAGATGGGACACAGTCAGGATTCCTCTTGGCACTTGTTGGTTACACGAGTAATGTGATTTTCTGTTTGTGTATGCTTTCAGTGATTGTGACACGTTGTGTGTGTGACTGCTGCCACTCCTCAGGGTCAGAGCTGCAATGTTGGGCGTTGTCTATGTGTGTCCTTTGTGGGTCAGCTTGGCTTCTTCATTGGTGTGTGACTATGGCCAGGATCCCATTGTTTGGGGTGGATTTCACGTCATGACCATGTACGGCATACTGTGCAGTGTGTCAGACATTCACAAGTATTGTTGACTGGCCATGTGTGATGTGTTTCTGCACCTTATTTCCCCCCACCACCCCTGGGATTGTCATGGGTGCATGTGCAATGTCAGCAGTCCATGTGAGCTTCACTGCTGCACATTGGTGGAGTTCAAGGTGTGTGGCGTTGAGTGTGTGCAAATGTGAGTTGTTGCACGGCTGGGGCACTACCTCCATATTTTCCTTGGCTGGCAGGCCATGCTGAGTGCTTTGTGCTGGTATAGGTGTGATGGTAGTTTGTTGCTCAGGACACATGGCTGTGGTTCACAGTGTGGATGACATCTACCTTTGTCATCACAGTGTGATTGTCATGCAGGCTAGTGTCACCACAATGTGGGGTCCCTGGGGGAGTGCTGTGGTGGTTCTGTCTCTTGCTGTGTTTGTTGCTGTTCCTACAAGCTTGTGTGACGTGTAATTTGGGCTCCCTCTCATCTCACAATGCCTGTTTGCCCACATAGGGGAATCCAATCCATGAGTTACTTTTGTATGTGACTGTGTTGACATCTGTGTATTAGTGAATCTGGCCTCCTCATGTGTTGTGTGTTTGCCTGGGGACACTGGCACACAACCCCCTCACCTGTTGTGTATGATATGCAGTGTGAGTCTGCCTGTTTGTGTTTGTGCATTTGCACCACTGCATTGGCATATCTTTAGTTTGCCATTGGCTGTATGTTGTTTGTTGGCTTACCCCTGCTGGCCCTGGGACTGCTAGGTCATCAGTCAGCACATTGATCATGGTTAGTATGTCCCATTGCTGCCATGGTATGGTATTTGTTCACCTGACATCTACAGTCTCCACAGGATATCTACATTTGTGTGTCCATTGGTGCAGATATGTGGGTCTGCATTATGATGCTCACTTCTGTCATTGTGTTATTTGTGAATGTAGACAATGTGGGCCCCCATGGCTGATGTTTGTGTGCACATGGCCAGAACGATGTGTCATTGGCACTGCACTGCTTGCCTCACACAATCTATGTTGCTATGGGACACAAGCACTACAATGCCACTGTAGTGTTTGGTGTTGTGTGGCCAGGAATAATCCCTGCAGTTTTGTTTTTGCAGCTTTTACCAGGACTACACTTACCTTTTGGGCACTGTGGTGATGGGGCTTTGGGCCCCATTGCCACACTGTTCAAAATGTGCTTCAGCTATGGAGCACACACTTACCTTTTGGGCACTGTGGTGATGGGGCTTTGGGCCACATTGCCACAGTGGTCATGGTCTGCTTGCATTGTGTAGGCCACACACACAATTATGTGTGACACATGTGTTAGGGGGTCACATTGTATGTTCAATGTCATGTTCAGTGTTGTATGCATTTGACACAGACCACACACGCTTGTCATGGTGTTGGGGGTGGGATGTAATTTACAGACAGTCCTTATGTGGGAGTATGCTAGTTGTGTCATGCATTACCCGTCCTATGAGTAGGGGTGGTTGTGGTGACAGGCATCCAGCCCCCCATGAGTGGGGATGGTAGTAGTGGTAGGCATGCAGCCCCCCATGAGTGGGGATGGTAGTAGTGGTAGGCATCCAGACCCCCATGAGTGGGGATGGTAGTAGTGACAGCCATCCAGCCCCCTATGGGTGGGGATGGTAGTAGTGACAGCCATCCAGCCCCCTATGGGTGGGGATGGCAGTAGTGACAGGCATCCAGCCCAACCTGAGTAGGGGTGGTGATAGTGGTAGGCATCCATCCCCCTATGGGTGGGGATGGTATTAGTGGTAGGCATCCAGCCCCCCATGAGTGGGGATGGTAGTAGTGGTAGGCATCCAGACCCCCATGAGTGGGGATGGTAGTAGTGACAGCCATCCAGCCCCCTATCGGTGGGGATGGCAGTAGTGACAGGCATCCAGCCCACCCTGAGTAGGGGTGGTGTTAGTGGTAGGCATCCATCCCCCTATGGGTGGGGATGGCAGTAGTGGCAGGCATCCAGCCCCCCATGAGTGGGGATGGTAGTAGTAGTAGGCATCCAGCCACCCATGAGTGGGGATGGTAGTAGTGGTAGGCATCCAGCCCCCCATGAGTGGGGATGGTAGTAGTGGTAGGCATCCAGCCCCCCATGAGTGGGGATGGTAGTAGTGACAGCCATCCAGCCCCCTATGGGTGGGGATGGCAGTAGTGACAGGCATCCAGCCCACCCTGAGTGGGGATGGTAGTAGTGACAGCCATCCAGCCCCCTATGGGTGGGGATTGTAGTAGTGACAGCCATCCAGCCCCCTATGGGTGGGGATGGCAGTAGTGGCAGGCATCCAGCCCCCCATGAGTGGGGATGGCAGTAGTGACAGGCATCCAGCCCCCCATGAGTGGGGATGGTAGTAGTGGTAGGCATCCAGCCCCCCATGAGTGGGGATGGTAGTAGTGACAGGCATCCAGCCCACCCTGAGTGGGGATGGTAGTAGTGGTAGGCATCCAGCCCACCCTGAGTGGGGGTGGTGTTAGTGGTAGGCATCCATCCCCCTATGGGTGGGGATGGTAGTAGTGGCAGGCATCCATCCCCCTATGGGTGTGTATGGCATTGGTGATGGCCATCCCGCCCCTATGGTTCTGCTGTTGCTAGTGTACGTCATTTGTGCATCCCTATGTGTGTGTGACATATTTCGGGTACGTGTCGTTTGTTTGTGTTGTGGGTGTTTGACTTACCGTCTGCGCCATACGTGTCCGTACCGGTCCCGGTAATAGATGTAGAGTATTGGTAGGACCTGTGCGATGGGATTCATGGTTGGGTCATCTTGTTCGGGTTTCTCGTGGCTTCGACTCGTACTCGTCGCTGGCTTGTTTGTCTCGTCGCCGTGGATCGTCTTGTGGCGCGAATCGGAGCTTATGTGCAGCTCTCCCGGATGCTCAAACGTGCCGGACGTAGCGACGAGTTCGGTGCGTACGGAAGACGCATCGTACTAGTCCGGCCGGAAGGTGCTGTGTATTTGGTTCCGTGCGACTCGATTCGGCGTTTACGGATCCGGCTCGGGCGGGGAACAGGAGCTGGAATGGGTAAGTACGGCTCGCTCGGAATCTGGGCTGTTATGCGCATCGTACTTGTTTGTTCGGTAGAGTGTTCGAGTCGGTCGGAAAACACGCGTTCGGCTGGTATTTTTTCCGGACGAATACTGTTAGGTGCGCTTCCGGCCGACATCGGAATCGACCCCACAAGTCCCAACTGTTCTTTGGGTGGCTCATTCAGTTCAGCCGAAATTTGCAGCTAGGGGCACCGATTTCATGTAGCGAATATATACTCTATAACCCTAACTGACACCCAACATTTGAAATAATACTTTGAAGAAAATCTAGATCCGGGATCATCAGATCTTCACAGTCCCCTGCATCCTCTCCTGTCTTCTTTGCACCACAGAAGGGAGGAGAGCTGTGTACAGGACTGTAAGTTAAGGGACCATTAAGAATGGGTTCCATTTACCGTTAATTCCTGTACTTTTTAATCAGACCAAGGAAGTTGTCATCTTCACTAAATTGGCACTCAAGGGCACATACGATCTAGTCAAAGTCTGGCAGGTTGATGAATGAAAGACCACATTTAGGACAGGTTCAGTCTATTTGAGTACAAGGTCATGCCCTTCGGACACAGCAGCACACTGCGAGTGTTTCAATACTTTATAGATGAGGTCTTATGTGGATACATAGATTCTTTTTGTATCGTCTAGATAGATGATATTCACATCTATTTAGGTTCAGAACAGTAGCAAGAAGGGAGTGCTTAAATGATTAAGAGAGCACCATTAATCACGAAACTCAAATAATTTCTCTTCCAAGTGAAAACAATTACAATTTTAGATTATTTCATTGATTCAACTAGAACACAAATGGATAATCAAAAAGCTTTAGATATTACCCAGAGACCAACCCAATCCAAAGTAAAGACATTACAAAGCTTATTAGGCTTTGCTATTTTTTATAGGTGGTTTATACAATATTCAGTATCAACAATGCAACATATTTCCTGTCTACTAAGAAACGGATGTCCCATTTAAATGGACAGAAGAAGCAGAAAAGCCTTTTGAAATCTGAAGGAACAATTTATCAAAGTACTGTTACAACATCCAGATGTAAATATTCCCGTCAACCATCTTGAAATAGTCCTTTCCTCAACAGCGCATGCGATAAAACAAAGGAAGTACTGAATAAGGTGATGTTTGGTGGCAGTGTGAGAACATATAGTGATAAGTTTATAGGTCATCACCACTTACTGTTGGGTTACTACTAGAGAGAAGAATGTCCAACATCTGGAAATCAAATTGCTGCTTGAAACTGAAGAGACCGAAGATGGTGGACTCCTGTTACCAGATAAATGACTGAGGGAAACTGTTTTCCTCATAAATCTAAAGATCTGAAAATCGTTCTCATTGATCAGAGAAGCTAGCCTCCTGGAAGACTACAAGAAGTAGAGTACTGTGGGCATTCTGGAAGAGGAATCAGGAGGCCAGTGGGGTGGGCTTTGGCTGGTACCCGCACTGTAGAGAGTTGTTGAGAAGCCTGTCTCTCTCTGATATCTCTAGCTGTATACTCTGGGAGTGTTCCATAAAGTTTGGCAACTGGAGGCATGGCTTAAGCCTTTTGTGAAGTTGGGGACTTAGGTGATTTTTGACTCCTGAAGTACCGGGACATGGTGCCAAAGATATCCGACAAATGTTCACACTGTCCAGGCACAATTTCCGTGTACCTTGTGCTCTGAGATTTTCAAAGCACACTTTGAGGTGTTGTGTAGTTCCTATAAATCTATATAGGATCTGCACGTTTAGACAAAATAAACTGTGGGATCGGTGTCCAGACTGATTCCAGACATCCCCACCGGATATGTTCGCCTGTATACCAGCTAGCTCACAGTGCCACTATGAACTCCTCTTACCAAGGAGCGAATAGTTTCTGGCAACTATCGAACATGACAACCCTGTCCCCTCAGGGATTGTGGAAAAAGTACAGTACTTTTTGCTCAGTTACTCATGCTCACTTTGTCTCAGAGATATAAACAGAATAACCAATGGGGACGTTTTCAATGAGCATTTATTGAACCAGCGTCATTCTAGTGTAAAATACGTGTGTTGCAACAACCATATGACAGAAACAGATGTATACTGGTATAAGCACCAACAGAGTAAATAGATGGTAGAATTCTACCATAAATACATGACAGTAATAATGCGTACAAATATGATGCTAACCATAACAAGATGTAACTAAGTGTACCTAGCATGTATGTAGGTGTATAGCCAAGAATCCCCCTAGGATAGAGCCAACCCCATTACCTGATGTGAGAGAGGGAAGGACCCCGTCTTGGTTTTGAGATGGACACCCCGCAAGGGATTTCAGACCACTGCGTGCTGGAGCGTCTGCGTGCAGGAACTTCAGTGTCTCGTGTCACAGTGTCAACATGGAAGGCTTTCTCCTCTGACTGCCCCAGCAAAGATATTGAGCTTATAAACCCAAAAGGTACCCTCAGGGGTTCTACCTTGCTGTGTTATGTCGGCCGAGGATGACGATAGTGATGAACCTTATGCACAGTTATTATGCAGAAGATGGCAATCCTGCTGTGATTCTGAAAATCCTCATGCATAATAAATGAGGCTAGTTTTTGGGGAAAACCACACAACATTTATGCAGCACCTAACTAGGTAAAAGGTCAGCACAAAAACCGGTTATGTAGTGCAATGGCAGGGTAAATGTAGGTGAACGGTTAGGAGACTACCCTGGCCTATATTGGGGTACATTGCGATTTAGAACACCCACTCCTCATCCAACTGGACGACACACTACAAAATAAAAGGGAATGTCTTTATAATCAATCATAAAAACATTGTTAAATATTCAGAATAAAACATTTCATAAGTTATAAAATTGCTTAAAAACTTTATAAGTCCTTCATATATGGAAAAAAAAGTCTATAAGTCCTTTAAAATATGTTCATATATAATTTGAGCAACTGAGTATGCCTGAAAGCCCTGGTGCTCAGTAAGAGTGAGAAAAGAAAAAATGTGTTTATAATTCCAATTTCGGTTGTTTTGGAAAAGAGGCCGAATTGTTCCCAGCACACGGAGAGCCAAATGTTTATGTATCCTGTGTGGGAGACGCAACATCACTGCTGCTTGCCTTCGCAGACGACGGTCCCTGTAACACCTCACAGATCAGGTCAATCGAGCAAAGGTAATCTTCTTCAGTTCCCACAGTCGATGCTGAGGAAGCATTTGAAACATCCAAAGCCTGTGTGCCTGTAGTGGAGCCGGTATCCAATCCAACAGGAGCTGAAGCATCCCGTGGTGGCTCTAAGAATGCCAACATCAACATAGGAATACGCTGAGGACACTGGACTATGTTGGCCTTTAACGGGTCCAGCAATACATCCACGTCCAAAGGCTCAACCGATGGAAGTGTTAGACAGAGGTCCAACATGCATTCTTGTCTGCAGAACAAGCAGTGGAGAACAGGCAAAACACAGTTAATCCAGACTAGTCGGAATGATAGGAACCAAGACTCGCTCAGCTCCCGAAGTCGAGGTGTGCCAAGATGGAGTACCATGCGGTCACGGTAACGTCGCTCCAAGAGCGTTTTTTCCATCTCCTTGGTGACTGGGACGTCATATGCGTAGCAAAATAATTAAGATCAGGATACCCACTACCATTAACAGGATTCGCGTAAGCCCTCCAAAAACGCTTCCCAATACGGAGTATAAAAGCTGGAATCACTCCGAAGACTGTCTGAAAGACGCTTAACAGTCCAGAACCTATGGTCTTAAATAGGTGTACTGTACCCTTCATACAAGACATGTTAAAGATACACTATACCATTTATACGAAATGGAAAGGGCAATTTGTTCATACCAGTGCCTGTATTTCAGCTGAGGACCTTGCAACCTGAAGATCAAAAGTCTCTAGGGCTGAGGTTAAGGGCATATCCTTCTGTAAAAGCATGGCTTTCAGTCGGCTCAGAGACTCAAACCGTATAAAGGAAACATTCAACGAAGGCCATAAAGGCGCCTCCCTGACTGTGTGTGTCGATGGAAACAATACTTGCATACAACAAGTAACCCTGGAACTTACTGTGACTAGATATGCAATGCCTGGAAGCATCCCACAACAACCTTGATGATTCAGCATTAAGAAAATCCCATTCAAGAGCAGCCTGAACACCGGATTAACCACAGCAGCTGGGGATCCCTTTAAATGACAGGATAAGTGTGCAACTGAACCATTACAGGCCCCGTGAAGCATAATATCCTGGCAAATTAGAGACCCACTTAATGAAGTCTCGCAGTCTGTACAGCTGAGAAATACTTCTGTGTCCCCATTCCTGCATCTAAATCTATACGGCAATTCCCAAGATTCATGGATGAAGTCCTTACCCATTGCTTCATATCTTCCTGCCTGGTGTTTTTCTAGGCAATATTGGAATTGGAAGGTTGTTACTGGCAATGTTATAGGGCCATGAATTAACCAATCTGTGGACGGTGACTCTGCCACCGTCAAAGGTAATTGGTCCAATTTTTCAATGTGCAGCATTGTATATTTTGCATCTCTGTTCCATTGTTATCTGCCTCTCTGTTAGATTATAAGCAGAAAACAGACATACTGTTAATATATCTCCAGGGCACGTGACCAGAGCACAATGATTGTAGTGTCCAGCTTAATAATAGAATCAATCGTAACTGTGATTGCCCATGTTGTAGTATGGACAGATCCTGTTCCATCATATCTATAGCAGAAGACACAATGTTGCTCAGTGAATAAATCCTGGATGTTAGTGTGGCCATTCCATTGTCAACCACTGCCAAAGCCTTTTTTTAGGTTAACCCTATCAATCTCACGCAACCTCTTCACCTCTTCACAGCTTCCTGTTGAGAGATTTTCCAAACTTTGTTGTAAACGGCGTATAAGAAGCATTTACGACTTGGCTTTCGGGGACCTAGCAAAAAATCCCTAAGATCCATGTCATCTGAGAGTAAGGACAAGTGTTGTTTCACCTGGAACAGTGTTGAGGTTCTCAGCCAATCTAGGCATAACTTGCCAACACTGTAGGATGTCACCACCCCCAGGTGTTCTCGTTGTACATAGCGTAAGTCTGGTCTATGGATACTTAACCCCTTCGAGGTACCCTTGAATCTTGACTGACACATATTTGTGCCGATAGGCCAAACTAATAATCCCTTCCAATTGGGGTCTGATGAATTATATGAAACGTCATGCATGATGTCATCTAATGTACCCTGACTGTGTTCTGTATAATTTTGCCATCCCTCAAAGTGTGAAGGCGAGGGAATACGAGGTGTCCACATAATGGTCCAGCACACACAAAAGAGTAATCGATAGAACCATATTACTGGTAATCTGGTATGAGAATGATTCACAAGTTTTATGCTTCAAACATGTCGGGCAAGAATAAAAAGCACCATATAATCACTGCATTCAACACCGAATATTATAATTCAAAGTATTCTTTATTCTTTTTTCTTCATCTTTAAAATAAACGTCGTAGCCAACGCGTTTCGTCCTTTCTCGGACTTCTTCAGGGCTCCAAGTTGTATAATAAACACATATTCCTAGTAGTCCTTTCGATCAATGTAGATATCTTGAACAATTAGTTCTTTCTATCTCCAAAGAGTGTTGTACTCGTTAACTTTTCGCACTGTGTTTGTGTTTTAAATGAATACGAGGTGTGTTCAAGTCCTTAATCTTGGCTAACTCAAGACAGGAACTCTGTTGCACAGTGTCGTTTAGGAAGATAATCTGCTGTGGAATGAGACATGCTATAAATAATGCCTCAGTTCCCTGTACCTGCCATTCCTTAGTCCCCCAGACTGATTCTATGTCTATAGTGTCTTTCCATAAGTCAAAACCCTGTTCAGACAGTTGGGAAATAAAGGATGCAGAGTATATCTGTTTTGTGTTAGTGAGCATATTTTTCTTTGCCGATGTGGGTGCAAGCTTATAATAATATGAGCGTAGATCTAGTGTGTTAAACCCGGAAAAATAAGCAAACTTTTGTGCAAACGTATGTAAACAACCTTTCAGTGGTGTTGGGCAATGTTCCCATTGGTGGTATGTGAAAACATTACGTGCTGTACTTGCTTTATGCAGAAAATGATGACCATAATGTTGGTAACAATACATGTGTCAAAATCAGATGTATCATCATACATTTCTTTTTTCGAGAATGCAGCAGATTGTTCTAAATCAGACAGCATACTATTTACAGTTTCAAAATCCCAATCGTCAGAGAATGTACTGGAGGTGATGATATCATTCAAAGAAATTTTCAGTAGATGTGGTATTTACAAAAGTTCATATGAAACCCTATCCCCAACTATTCCTTCAGGAACTGGAACTTCTGTAATGTTCACAAAGGACAGGTCTCTCTGTTCACAGTGAGATGATGTATGTGGTTTCAGGAACAAGTTCACTTGTGATACTGCGGAGCGTTCTGGAAGATAATGTCCATTCAGTAGCAAGGAAAAGACAGTCACTAAACCTATCCATAGGACTAGGAACAGTAGACCAATTACTATCCAGAGCTGTAGCCATGCTGAAACTAGGTAAGTCTTTACCAACCAAAGGTATAACACCTGAAGTTGTTTTTTGCGGGAAACTGGGACTAGCTGTGATTCAGGTTCACTTGGATCCAGAGAGAAGGTATCAAAAACGATGAAATAGCCAGATGCAGTTCGAACTATCTTTGGTAGCTCAGCAGTTTTTGTTGAACTGGCACATGACTCGTTTTGAGGCATATTCGCATAACGTCGGTATTAGGCCAAATTGAGATCTGTGTTTCATTTGTGCTTTGATGTTCAATTTCAATAGGCACGAGCTCCATTCCATTGTTGGCAACTCCGTTACTTCGTAGAGTAGAGTCTTCAAATGTTATTAGTCTTTCTGTCTGAACCTCCAATATGGTAGCGAGAGGAGATCGGCGGCTACCCAGGATCCCACGCAGCCTGCTATTCAGTATCAGCCACATAGCGTGGTTTCATCAGATCAATGGAGACGAATCTCTTTTCTTTTTTGCCGGCAAGAGGCGGAAGAAGTACCGTTCTTGTTCCTTCGACAACCAGGACAGGTACAGGCGTTCTGTAAGAAAAATTCCTTCTTGTCCACTATTTTTTCCCTGACCATATCCCCGACTTTTGGGACCCAGGCAGAACTTGCCGTAACAGATTTTACTTCCCCAGTGGTATTGCGTTTTACTTGGATGTTGCTTTGTAGTGCCCGGAATTCATTGAGTTCCTGTAAAACAGCCAAATGATAATTACTTTTTATGGTTATTGACAACTATTCTATGAGAGTGCTGAATGAGGTTCTAATGAATACTAAATGATCATTTATGTCAAATCCTTTTTCTTCCGCCACTGTGCTGCCGCAATCGAGGTCGAGTACCCACATTCTCGTCCCAAATAGGACCTCATATGGAGTACAGCTCCTAGAGAACTTCTTGGCATGTTATTAAGTGCCCTATGGACCCCATATAGGTGATTGACCCAACTGACACCGAGCCTAATACCCTTGCTGTTAAGGATTGCTTTAAGTCCCGGTTTTTCCTTTCTACAATCGAATTTCCCTCGGTATGATATGGAGAGGAGTACCGCAATGCTACACCCAAACTTCCCATGGCTTACTTGTAAGCCCGAGAACTAAACGCGGGGCCACGGCCAGAATGTAATGTGCAATTGCGTATGTCCCTATGAAGACTTGCAAATCCTTTGTAACAGTTTGGGTGCCAGCCGAGCGCTGAGGCCAAATGCACAGGAATCTAGAGCATGAATACACTGCCACCAAGATGTACTTGTAAGCCCCATCAGATTGTAAGGGGCTGTAGTGATCCAAATAGACACAAGTGAGAGGTCTGTCTGAAATCAGTAGTGGTGTTTGTGGTGGGTGTGCTACAGTTGAACCCTTCATCTGCTGACGGATGTCGCACTTAAGGATGAATGCTTTTGTCTGTTTCGTTAAACCTGGCCACCAATAGCGTTGTTTCAATAGTGAAACTGTTGCAGTAATCCCTGCATGTGCTGAACCCAGACACTCGTGTGCAGCTAGAATTAAACCTAATCTTCGATCCATGTTTGGTATTACTCTATCCCCCACTCCTGGAATTTGAGCATGCTGAATATTTTGTGCATCTAACTTATAGGAGTACTTGAGTGGAAATCTTTTTGGCACGGCTGAGCTGTTTTTGTGTGAAGCAATGACAGCTACCATTATGTCTCCGTCTATTCTCGTGCGAGAACGAGTGCAGCTATGGCAGCAGTTCGCACTGTCGCCTTGGTGGTTTTGTCAGCCAATGAATTCCCTTCAATGTGCACGCCAACACGTTGATGACTCATCATATGTATTACGTGAGCCCGCAGCAAGCCTTTTTTCAGCTCTGACACTTGTTCCTAAAGCAACTTGTGCTTTATTGTGCTACCTTTTGAATCTTTAAACCCATTCTGGCCCCAATAGTGAAGATATTTATTGTATGACTGGACACGGTAAAACGAATCGCACACAATGAGTGTGGGGAATTCTCAAGCCATGTTTTTTAGTGCCAGTACGAGGGCTTTTAGTTCTGCCAACTGAGTTGTGCAATCTCCTAGTGATTGTGTCTGCGTATTGCTAGGATGGAACTTACCATCCCGCATATGCCCCTTTACAATTGCACAAGCTGTGCTGTATTGCTGTTTACTTCCTACGGCAGGCTGAGCAGAACCGTCAATGTATTCATACTGATCTAGAGGCATTATTTCATTTGGGAGAGGATATTCTTGTTCGTACTGCAGAAATGCCTGTGTTTTCAATGTAGAGTCAAATTTATAGTCTATATCTGTTGCAGTGAGAGAATTAGCCCACTGTATCCATCTTTGATGTAGTGCTCTTGCGTTTGGAATGCTTGCTTTTGTAACAGCCTCTAAGGTTGGTACTGGAGTTATGACAGTTATTCGTTTCCCCTGAGCCAGTGCTTTTTCTCTCACTACAGCAGTCTGTACTACTGTTAACATTTTTTCCGTTGATGCAAAAGGCATCTCAGTGCTTGTGTGCAAATGAGATTTGTATGCAATTGGTACAGTTTCGCCTTCATTGAAGGTGAGGTAAGTGTACCCGGATTGACCCATGATTACACGGATCACCAAATTCGTCGTGGTTACACGTGTGTGTAAGTGTTTGGATGCTATCATGTCAGCTTGTAGGGAATGTAGTATTTCTGTATGTTCCTGTGTCCAGGGTTGAACTGAAAAAATCAGGTCTGAGTAAGTCGTAAGAAATGTTTTATTTTTTCTGCGTAATCTATAATATATGTTCTGCCAAAATTTAGGATTCCTAAAATGGATTGTAGGTTTTTCAGAGTTTTTGGAGGTTGGAGCGGCGCACACTTTTCTAAAAAGTTAGCTGCAAGGCTTTTTCCTTCACTTGAGAGCTCATATCCCAAAAATAGGACATTGAGGTGGGCAAGTTTTGATTTTTTAAAATTAAATTTGTAGCCCTCAGAGGCGAACCCCAGAATTATGTTGTTCACTCTGGTCAAATGATCCAATAATTCATCGTCCGTCAGATAGATATCATCTACATAGGACAATGCCTCCTCATCAATATTTTGAAGCAACTCAGTTACTCTTGCTGAGAACAGCCCGGGGCTTTTCTTATACCCTTGGGGCAGTCAACAGAACTGACGCTGAGAGCCTAGGGCTCAAAATGCTATCAAATATCTGCTTTTAGGTGCTATATTTTGGCAGAAGAATCCATTTGAGATATCTAGTGTTGTTTTGTATTTTTTCTGCACAATGTTATTCATCAATGCGGCACTGTGAGCATTTTGTACTGCAAATGTCTTTGTGCATGTGTTTAAATGCCTGTAGTCTACAACTAGACGATATGAATTATCGGGTTTTATTACAGGAAACAAAGGATTATTCATGGAGGAGGTGCAATTTTCTATTACACCTTGATATTCAAGTTGATCTAAGATCTCCCTGACTTGTTTTTTCGCATCATGTTTTATTGGGTATTGTCGCTGTGGAATCGGAGTTGTTTTCACTGGGATTACTCAGCATACCACCCTACATGATTGCGGTATAATGCAGGAGCCAATGCTACCGCAGACTCCTGCGCGTATGAATGTTCCAGTGATTCTGGAACCAGGTCAGAGAAGACTGG
The DNA here is from genome assembly GCA_963921515.1 of Calotriton arnoldi. NCBI lineage: Eukaryota > Metazoa > Chordata > Amphibia > Caudata > Salamandridae > Calotriton > Calotriton arnoldi. The sequence continues at coordinate 622,356 of CAWUFW010009806.1, forward strand.
TAAAATTACTGTTTATCCTTTTGGGCAATCCATAACAAACTCAGGCGGCCAATCTTTTTCTGCTAAAAGAATGTCATATCCAAAAGTCAGTCCCCCTCCATGTGGAGTGTTATTTCGGATAACTGGTGTGGAACACTTACCCTAGTATCAGGTGTTTCCAACGTGATATGTTCATTCAACACCGCTGTCACAAGAAATTCCATCAGGTTCTGGTGAGCTATTGTTACTTCTGCTGCACTGTCTAGCATCGTCAGAGCCCATTCCCTGTTCAGAAGCTGAGTCCTCAGTAGCCTTGGAAATTTCTTATTTTAAGGCCTGCTACCTTCTTCTTCTTAAATTGAGGTTTTGATTTTGGCTTATCTTCTTTTTTGATATTATAGTCCGAAGTACGATGTGTATCTCTGGACTTTGTTTGTACTTCTGATCAGTGTTCTGACCGTCCTTCCCTCTCTGAGTTTTTTGATGAGCCCTGAAGGGAGCGAGAGGAACGTTTATCAGTATCCTGATACCTGTCAGGTTTTTTAATGCTGTCACGATTTCTAAGGTTATACCTCCTTTTGGAGGGCTCCTGCTGAGGAGACCCACCCCTTAATTGTGATCTATTCTCTCTATTTTTTTAGTTTTTTAGTATCCCATTTCTTCTTTGAATAATCAGGTGCTTGCTTGATGTTATCCTTTTCAGGACTACCCATTACTTGTGGCTCCACACCTCTGGCTCCCAAATTATCTCTACCTAATTCGGCGTATGTATCTTCAATAATTTTTGGTAATTCTTGCTCCTGTTGTGCAGGAGTGCATTCCCTCAAGCGTTGGCGTATAGCCACCACTGCTGCCTCCCCTTTTATGTTTGCTAACCTAATTGTAGATACCTGGGAAAAATTTCCTAATTATTTCATCCCCAAGTTCAGAGCAGGTTCTGCTCCATACTCATTCTGTATTTGTCTTCATACTGGTATCACAGTTAGTGAGGGGATACCATGAGTTCTGGTATAGATGGCAGTGAAGACTGTACCCCAAGTGGTACAATCCTCTATCGGGGGAGCTATCCCCATTGGCAAGGATATTATCAGTATTCTGTGTTTTTCTTGTGAGCCTGTGTGCTGAAACACTGCCTCTAACTGCACTATTTTCTGTGCTATCCAGAATGGCATTTGCTCACGTTTAGTGGGCATTCTTCCCATGACTGCGTTCAGTGTTTGTGGGGTAATTTTAGTTGCAGTTCCTTGTAGTTGACCTGCTTGTGTAACCCTTGTAGGTTGAAGTGTGAGTGTTCTCATAACGAACTGTGTCAGATTTCTGTAAAGTTTTATTATTTCTTTGTGAAGTGGACGTCGGTCTGCTATTGGCAATGTGTCAATGTCTGCATGCGGTGTGTAAGCCGCTAGGACCGGCCAAGTCGCTCCGTCTCTGCTGAGCGGACCGAGTCTCACTTTTTCTGTGGTGTGTGGGAGGGCACCTTTAAACCAGTTTATATCCTCCTGGTAACTGAGCGGAACTTCAATGTCCTCATATGGACAGTATTCGTCTGGTATTTCATCCAGAGTGTATGAATGAATGTATTAGTGTGTGCATCTGCAGGTGGGAATTTAACCCACGAATAGAATACCTCTGTCCTGAATGTCTCATGTGCCTCAATCACGAATGTTACAGTCTCACCTAATGGTGAGACTCCAAACTCTGCTAGTTTTAAAGTAAGTGCATTTCTAACATTTTCTAAAGTTTATAGCACCATCCTGCTCTCCTTCCCCTGCTGCACTTGCATGTAATGCTGCTGCAGCATTCTCTTGGACAGACATTGTTGAAAGAGTTTCAAGGACAATGAGATAAGATTTTATTCACAGTCTAGGGAACTATAATCCTTCAAGCTTGAATAAACCTGCAGCCAATACATAAGATATGCCTACTCAGCTGTGGCTGATTTTTCCCTTCCCACTTCAGACGTCTCTGGATAAGTGTGAGTAGAGGTCTCTGAGAAAGCACGACTGAACTACTCAGATTTGACCGTTAAATAAGAACCAAACCAACGTTGGTGGCACCATGTCGTCTAGTTCCTATAAATCTATATAGGATATGCGCGTTTAGACAACATAAACTGTGGGATCGGAGTCCAGACTGATTCCAGACACCCCCACCGGATATGTTCGCCTGTATACCAGCTAGCTCACAGTGCCACTATAAACTCCTCTTACCAAGGAGCGAATAGTTTCTGGCAACTATCGAATATGACAACCCTATTCCCTCAGGGATCGTGGAACTAGTACAGTACTTTTCGCTCAGTCACTAGTGCTCACTTTGTCTCAGAGATATACACAGAATAAACGATGGGGATGTTTTCAATGAGCATTTATTGAACCAGTGTCATTCTAGTGTAAAATACGTGTGCTGCAACAACCATATGACAAAAACAGATGTATACTGGTATAAGCACCAACAGAGTAAATAGATGGTAGAATTCTACCATAAAAATGCTAAAACAATGGATATATGCTGGCTTATAAAATACATGACAGTAATAATGCATACTCCTACGATGCTAACCCTAATTAGATGTACCTAAGTGTACCTAGAATGTATGTAGGTGTATAGCCAAGAATCCCCCTAGGATAGAGCCAACCCCATTACCTGATGTGAGAGAGGGAAGGACCCCGTCTTGGTCTCGAGATGGACACCCCGCAAGGGATGTCAGACCACTGCGTGCTGGAGTGTCTGCGTGCAGGAACCTCAGCGCCGTGTGTCAGCGTGTCAGCATGGAAGGCTTTCTCCTCTGCCTGCCCCAGCAAAGATATGGAGCTTATATATCCAAAAGGTACCCTCAGGGGTTCTACCTTGCTGTGTCATGTCGGCCGAGGATGACGGTAGTGATGAACCTTATACACAGTTATTATGCAGAAGATGGTAATCCTGCTGTGATTCTGAGAATCCTCATGCATAATAAATGAGGCTAGTTTCAGAGAAAACCACATGACATTTATGCAGCACCTAACTAGGTAAAAGGTCAGCACAAAAAACCATTATGTAGTGCAATGGCAGGGTAAATGTAGGTGAAAGGTTGGGAGACTACCCTGGCCTATATTGGGGTACATTGCGATTCATAACAGAGGCTCTTCCAGAACCATTAAAATCAGGTATCAGATGTGTTGGAGCTGTGCCTGCCAGCACCTCCAATTTTGCCCCCACTGAAGAAATTTGAGCTCCATAAAAGTGACTGAGTCCCAACATGAAGTTTAAGAACATGAAAGACAGGCAAAGTTACCCTAGCAGTGATGCAACCTCAACTGTTACAGTTTTCAAAGTCATCCTGCTCCGAGTTTTCAGGAGGAATTTGATACTGAAGTACCTATCCTCATGGTGCACCTTGGCCACAATGTCCTGCCTTGTTCGACTGGATGTTTTTGCAAATAAAAAAAGGTAACCCTTTTGACTGGGGAGAACTGCTAAGCTTAACTGACCCTTGCTCTACGATCTATTGTAGTTAACGGCAATGACACCTAAGACCCTGTCACTAACACCACATAGACTCACATTGACTTCCAAGTTCCTATTGTTTTCTATTCTATTCATATGTTCTGATCTGCTTAGCCAATGTTTGTAATATTGGTGATGCTTTAATTACTGTATTTTACTTATTTTTATTAAGTTGATTGGGAATTGTATCTAATTTATTTTGTCATTTTAATGTTGCTTTGTTGCTGCTAAAATACTTTACGTGTTCTTTCTGTAGGAGAGCCACAGCTGCTAGTGGTCAGCTTAGGATCCTTCATGAAAACTCCCATTCCGCACCCCCCCCCCCGCCTCCCCATCAAAGCTCCCGCACCACCATGCTTACAGCAGGTGGTAAAAGGAGCATTATTCTATATGGGAAGAAAAACCGGGTCTGCATGGTTATTCCCGATTCTATGGGGATTAACTTGTAATTGTCTGGGGTTGGTAGTGTGTCACAAATAGTATAAGTTTCTTAACCTGCAACTTGTAATTGGTCTCTAATAGGGCAAACAGCAACTCAATCAGCTGGGCTCAATTGGATGTCAACGGACACCTTTATGCCAAACTCAAACGTCCATCAGAGCAAAGACAGATACTCAGCTTTTCAATTCATAAGTTGCTAAGAGACTATTGAGCTCTGTATGCAAGTGTTATAGGTCTAAGCAAGCCATGTTGGAATGTCAGGTATATATATGTGTTATTACACTACTAACTGTAGGAAAGTAGGATCTACTTTCATAGTTACCCCCACTTTTTGCTGGTATCAAACTGTTTTCCTGACTAGTCTGACTGGGATACTACTAATCAGGACCCCAGTCACTGTGCTTCCTCCTAAATTGGCTATCGTACATTGCTACATTGTACCTTGGTACATTCCTAATTGGCTGCTGGTTTACCCTAGTAAGTCCCTATTATATCATACTAAGGTACTGAGGGCCTAGGTACACCAGGGGTCCTCTATGGGCTGCAGCATGTATTTTGCCACCCATAAGGAACCCTCCAAACACTGACTATAGGCCTGCCATTGCTGCCTGTGTGAGTTGGTGCTTGCACCTCTCACGAAAGATATAAGTCTGCTTATATCTAACCTCACTGCACTTGAAACCTCAAAGTCACCCCTCTAGTAGGCCTTTCAGTCATAAAGGCAGGGTGCTTGGTTCTAAGTGTGAGGGTGCACCTGCATGAGCAGGACACCCCAGCAACCTTCAGAGTCCATTGTTCTGGGTTGCCAGTGAACCGGCCGTTACGATATATAGGGTGGCCATGCGTCATTATGTGATGACCATCTCTAAACTGGCTGTAACAAACCCTGTCATGTTTGGTAACAAACATGTAGGAATTTTACCTCCACACCGTAAGCGGTGTGGGGGTATGATTCCATGCACTGTAAAGCTCCTTCGGTAGGCCCTCAGTGCTCCTGGTACCAGTCTTCCAGAACCAGAAAGCAAGGTAGGGCTGCTGCCGACCTGAGACATGATTCTGCCCTCCTGCTGCTGAGTCAAGCTTGAGCAGGGGAAGGCAGAACAATAGGTATCCTGTCACAGGGAGGTGTGACCACCTCCCAGACAGGGTTTAGTGTATTGGGACAGGGTGGGGGCGCTTGCCAGCGCCACTCTGTCTGCTTCAAGGGCACATTTGGTGCCCTCCTTGCATACTCCACCTCAAACCAGTTCAGGGAGCTGTTGGCTCCCCCTCTGGCATGAAACTTGACAAAGGTCATTGGAGTATCCTCCTCAATGTCCATCCCCTCCTTTCGGAGGGACCCCTGAATCATCCCAACCCTTTCCTTAGGGTACTTAAGGGCTTACCTGAGGGAGAGTGCCTATATTCGTCGTGGGATTTGATTCAGATCAAACCCCGCGTCCTCTTCAACCGTCTGGACATTCTGACTGAGTCGTGCAGACCGCGTCGGACTGACCGCATCGGACTTCGCCTTTGGAACCGAGACTGCAACCGGGAAGACTCCATCTGCTCCTGATCTCTTCGTTCTGCATGCCTACTGCACCGTCAGTGTCCTCTGCTCCATATAGGTCCCTTCCAGGTCTGTGGACATCCAAAGACATCTGAATGAATCTCCCTTGGAGTGAAGGAGTCACATCCCTGCATCCACAGGCACCGCAACACAAGCTGACCTATTGCTGATCCTGGTCTCCCACCGGGTCGGTAACACATGTGACGGTTCTACAACCTCCTCTAGGCCTGCACTGTCTTCAGACTGAGTCTGAGGCCACGATCCCTCGTCGACAGTGCCGGAACCGAGTCCCTGTGCACCGTCAGCTGGCCGTTGCTAAGGCTGGGCGACTCTCGTCTCCAGAGATCTTAGGGCCCTGTCGAAGGTCTTCTTTAATTACAGTAGGCTCCCCTGCTTACTCAGGGCCTACCCTGACTTACTTGAACGTGGTGAGTGTCTTGGATCTTGCTGGTCCCGACACTGTACCTTGTCGTCTTCTACCATGTGTTGCCGTTGCCATGGCCTTGATAATGCTCCCGCCGGGCACCGACCCCCTGGATATCGACATCCAACATGGGCCAGCTCGTACACCGGTTCTCGTTATCCTCAGAGTCACCTGGTCCACGTAGCTGCAAAGACAAGGCACCATCAACTCTCCTGCAAAAGCCAACATTGGTGGGCACTCAACTCCGGTGCCTCGTGGTCACTCCTGAGTGACATAGACTCTGTCCCCTCTGCTTGAAGGATCTACTCTTCTTGAATCCGCCCTTGGATTCCATCGGACTCTTCCAACTTCTTCGCCAGCAGCATCTTGCTTGAAGTCCTCCATTGGGGTCTACGGCGGTTCCCGACGTCACTTCGTACCTATGCACCTGGCTTCCCTGGGGCAGGTAACCTCATCTCCTGGGTATCCACGGGTAAGGGTGACTCTCGAACCGCCCATCTTCCACTGGGTATCTTCCAAGTCCTCTGGGAAGGGTCCATTTTTCCTAAGAATTGCAACCTCGGCTACCCCATTGACTTACGTTGAGCACGCGGTTGTGTAATCACTTAGCCCACGCCCTCCATTGGGTTCCTGGGTCCTAACCTCAGGTGGTTCCTTGGTTCCCCAGCACTTCTAAGTCTTCTGGGTCCACTCCTGACTTTGGTCATTAGTCGCATTCCACTATTTCTAGGTTGAGCATTCGAGACCTCTTGTATATACTTTAGTATATACTTATATGTGTATGTACTTTGTGGGCTCTGGAGATCAGCCCTAGGACTTGTCTACTTCCGCTTAGGGACTTTTTTTCTGTTCAACTGCCTCTATTTAACTGTCTTGATAGAAAACGACTAGCAGAGGTCAGTAAAATACCAGAATTGCTTTCTGCTTGTTCAACTGATTCTATTTAACTTTCTAGTTAGAAAATGACCAGTAGAGGTCAGTAAAATACCAAAATCACTTTAGCATTCTCTAGATTCCAGTCCATAGAAATTGTCTTCCACGAGCACCCGTAGACAATAATATTTTTTTCAAATCTTGTATTTTGAGTGATATGACCACCGAAGGCCCTGATTTTATATTAAAAACAGAGCTTTGGACTACACAATTTCCAGCTGAAAGGCAATATTTCTCTCCATGTGTTCCCATACCTGGCGTGTCACGCAGTTTGGTGCTTACTTTTCCTCTATGTTAAAGAACAGCAGATGTTTCAGCACCCAGGCTAATGTGCTGCATAGCTAAATACATATAAGGTCCCAAAGGCGAGACCGATTGCATTGCAAATGCTTGTTGTATATGGTTTCGTCTTCCCTTGGAGCCCACTGTATTTTCGTGCTATTGTTGTTTTACCAAAGTATTGTGTGTATGGTATTATATCTCCGAGTTGGAGATATTGCATTGGGTTAGTGAGTGTAATAAATAACTATTTTTATAACTACACTGTGTGGTTCTTTTTCCCTTAATCTGCACTATAAGATTAGATAATGGTGAAACAAGCTGCTTTACACTCTTCCTAGACTAAGCCTGGAGGCTGCTCTCCACAGCTACCACTTAGAGAGCTTTCTAAGCTTGTCTAAACCACTAAAACACCATAAGGGTTGTCTGGATTGGTGCAGGGTGATACACTTAAATAAGTGGGCACCATATACCAAGCCAGCCTCCTACACTAACCATTTATAGAATTTAGTAATAAGAGTTTATTACTACCAAAATAAAATAATGTGAACAACCTTAGAAAAGCAAAGGTTAAGAAAAAATATGCAAACGTCTATCTTTGTCCACATTGCCAATTTATTTACAAGGAGAGTTTGTCCATATTGTCAATTTATTTACAAGGAGGGTTTGTCCATATTGTCAATTTATTTACAAGGAGGGTTTGGCTAAAATAATAATAGATTGACTGGCGTTTCCATTTCCAGCACTGACAGCAATGCCTTATTTTCTGCACTTCCAATAACAAATTTATGGAGCACTCTTTTATCAGCACAAAAGGCAACACATTGGTGACAAAGGGAGAGTTAGCGCATGACAATGTAACAATGACACGTTTCCCATTGTGATGAAACATGGGGAACAAGAACAACCCAGGACTGCGCTACAAAAAGTGCCTCTATTAGACATTCCGAGCGGCTTAGCGTATATGACTTCATGAGTGGCATAGTATTACACTGCCTTGTTCCCTAGTTGCTTATATTGCAAATGGCAATAAAAACATGTTTTAAAACCTAAGATGGAAGCTGCCTGCGCTGATCAGAGCTCATGTTGTAGGTGCATAATAAGTCAAAGTAAACCAACCCTGTAGAACGATTACTCTGCTTGCCTGGTGTGATAAAACATAACTGGATATGATTGGTAAATGTAACTCCATCAACACAGCAATGCTCTGCAAAACTCCACAAATAAGGTGGCCATCTCCCAAAAAAAAATGAGGAACAAGAACGGGCACACCATCGCGTCACCTGGATCAAGGAAGCGAGATACTGACATACTTTCCATAGGAAGAACACATTAAGACAACAAACACTTTCCTTGAGGGCAAGAAGCCGCAGGAATGTTATATTTGCAGAAGTAATTTATCAGGGCAGTCGGTGAAGAATGATGTCACACGTACTGATATGAGGACCCCTCAATACCCCACCGCGTAGTTGTGTCTTCCGAAAGCAGACGACCTTGGTCGAGAGGGGGCGGCATTTTAATGCACCGTCTCCCCGCCCACACGAGTCCCCCTAAACTCCATAATAATAACGGATGTGGGAAGACGTACTGAATTTTCCTTTTGCAGATCATTGCTTTCAAGCTTGATAGCCCATTGCGGTTTAACTACCTAAATATACATGTCCCAGAATGCACTTGAGTGGTAAATGAAAGCCAAGACCGGAAACGAGGTGTCATTGTGGTATGGGGTCATAGGGTAACTTTGGACATGTGCCCAGTACAGTACCGTCCTCTCTCATCAAAATCCAGCGCCCCAGACGCTTCAAGATAAAGTTGGTTGTTGTCACTTTTGATGACGAAGACGTTTGTTTTCGGAATCTGACCTAAAAATGTAAGTCAGGCAAGAATGATTTGGTGACAGACGCAGTGTGCACACTCGAGAACAGGAACGGTTTAAAAAGACAATAGTGGCAGATGCTGCTGAGATAATATTTAGCGAGGCCGTGAACACTTTGAGAGTGAGATAAAAACATCTTCAGGTACAAGTGCGTCATTAATCATAATTAGGGTAGGTATGACAGGTTCTTGGCAACAGACACAAGGGCTGCAAGTCTCTTTTCCTGACACTGAAATCCTTGAGGGATACTCTTTGTCGCGAGATCAGGTGTTTTTGCTAAAATATGCACTGAGAATGAAAGGTGCTAAATCTGTACTGTTTCGGGAGGTGAAAGCACAGAGGTTTTAGGCCTTGTCACTTTTTATTTACCAATGCTTCACCTTACACATCACCCAGCGAGTCCCGCAAACAAAAGCCCGCATTTGCTATAGAATATAAAGAACCCCCAGCACCAACCATGACAGCGGCAGGAAATTACTATTTCTATTTATAAAAGATGAAATAATTGCTCGAGTCAACCCTTCCAAAAACGGGCAAGCATGTAGCTCTCTCTGAAGGAAGTGACGTAGCTGCATTACTGCTCTCACCAGACTTGGACGTTCATGCTTTGTTGGGGTTGTATTTCTTTCTATGTTGTTGTAAGGCACACTATGACGGCTCTGATATTAAAACGTTTTTGTACATAAGTGGTTCATACGTGCGTATCTGCATGAGACAAACCGTGAGTCATAGAAAATAGGGCTTGTACTAAGAATGCATTCTGCCAAGGCTGCCCAGGGGGGCCACGTAGGGGACCCTCCAACAGGGCGGCCGCCTTAGTGCCACAGGAAGGCACAGAAGTCTGCTGACCAGGCTCCCTGGGCTAGGGACCAGGGGGTCTGCTGGCCGCGTCACTTCCGGCCGTGGGAGGGGGCAGGGGTACAAAAGCCTCCCCCCGCCCACTGTACGGTCTCTTGACCACTACCCGTCTCGCTGTTTTGACATCTACTCCATGCCCCCTGACGCCGTTTCGTATCGCGGAGCTGCGGCTGGGCCTGAACGCGGTGAGTGCTTCTCCCCCCCCCCCCTCCGATCTCCCTATTTGGGTAGTATCCGGGCAAGGCGGCCTGGCGCTTTGGTGGTCCGTCCTGGCGGGGTGTAGAAAAGCGCTCACAGAGCACAGCCCAGCTCTGCCGGTGCGGGCCTAGGCCTGGCCCCGCGGGGGCACAGTAGGGTTTCCCAGCAGCGGAGTGTGTACCCCCCCGCTTTACCCTGCACAGAATCGGGTAGTAGCGGGGGCTATCCCTCCACCACCCCGGTCGCCAGGGCGTTGTATTGGTGGAAGGAATCGGTGACCGAGAGTGGACACTAGAGCACATCCCAGCAGGCGGGGCATTGAGGCCGTCGCGGGTACCCTCCGGCCCTCATGGGTCGTTTCGGCCGGGGTGGGAGCAGCAAGTGCCTGGGTTTCGCTTCACCTCCCTAGGCGATGGGGTTTAAGGGTCGCCACGTAACCAGCGCTCATGCAATGCGCTCCGACACACGCAGGTCGAGTTTGCACTATACAACTGTTTGGATACTGCATGGAAATAAATATACTTGCATGCGGTACCCTTGCCATGACCGCTTCTGAGTCTGTCAGTGCTTCTCTGGGAGGACGGGGCGTGGGGGCGGCGGGTCCCTCGTGGCCTCCCTACGGGGCCAAGTCTCCGGCCCAGGGGCAGTGCAGTGAGTCCGAACCCAGCAATGCTCTCGATGTGCTGGGGCCTAGCGCACGGACTGCAGGCGCCACCGTGCAGGACAAAACGTGCTGAAAGCGGAAGATTAAAAAAAAAAAAAAAAAAAAGTTGACCTAACACCCGGAACCGGCTGTCCCACAGCTGTAATATGTTTTTACACCGACACAGTTCTATGATTATCTGTACTTAGTGTTCTCTGGGTGCAATGTGCGTTCCTTGTGAGCTTAAGTACAGAGTGCCTTTCGTTTTGGGCAGGCGGAAATCGGTAAAGTAAAGTCTGGGTTGAAGCCATGGCGTGTCGGTCTTTTGTGCATGAGAACAACAGACATTCAATTAAATTGATATACGGTAAGCACGAAAGGGGTGGGCCGTGTTTTGTGTTGGTGTGTAATGCCTCGCCAGAGTTTGTAAGCGCTGTATAAAGATAAGTCTGAGGCAAGCTATGCTGCTTACAATACGACATGCGTTGTAATTGCAGCCCTTCATCACTGTTACTGAGTTTAATGAGGAAGTTGGGCCACATTTTAGAGTAGCACTGCCCGTGGTGCAGTGACTACCAGTCTTCCAAGTGATGGTTATTGGAAATAATAATAATTCAGCAAGTCAGGGGTCAACAGACTGGGGCTTTCCACCTGATCAAGGGAATGGGGTTGAGCTAAAAGCTACCGGCCTAAATATGCTTGTCCTTGATTAAACGGGCGTGACTTGCAATGGTGTAATGTTAAACTGATTTGAACGCACACATGATTGTTATGCTTGAACCTGTTTCTGCAAGAGTGGACGTAGGTAACGCTGTCTTTGTAAGGCCAACCAGGGTTTCAATTTGGGACACTGGTGTGCAAGGGTGGCACTGCTAACATGGCCTTGTCCTGTGGGTTTATCTTTCTCGGCTTTCTAGCCCCTCCCCTCAAAAAACTGGCCTTGGATCTTTGAATAGTTGTGAGACATCTGGCTGTGACATTTTAGCGGAGCGCACCAAACTTCGCAGGGAGAGGGGACCATAATTCTGCGCTAGGTCACAGACCTAAGAGCCACACGGACATGACGCTCCAGCCGCAGCTAAGTAGCGCATCTGGTTCACCCGGGGTCCGCCAGGCATGCCCCCAGTTTCTCACCGGGGGCGGAGCAGTGCGGGGCTTGGCGGTGCCGGTGCAAAGGGGGCTCGGGGTCAGTGCGGGTAGGAGTTGGCCTGCCCCTGCGTGCTGCCCCTGGTGTGCTAAGCGGTGGTGGGGGTGGCCTCGGGCGCGAGCTGGGAGAGCAGGCCGCGCTGGAGTCGCGTCGGGAGCCGCGCCGGGCACCTGTTATGGAGTTGGAGGTGTGTCAGGCTGTGCGCTCCCGTCCCCGTCCGTCCGGGTTTATCTACGCATGTCTTCAACCTGCAGCAATATTTTCCTGTATAGGGGTACTGCTGGCGCGACAGTCGGGATGCCAGGGGATGTCGGCCGAGACTATTCTCGGTTTCAGGTAGTCTGGCGGATGGGGCACAGTTCGTGCGAGGTGCACAGTGCGCAATCTTGTTAGATGAGTATGAAGGTCAGGGTCAACATCATAATTCCCGTTGGAAATTACTACAATGCTCATAATTCGAGAATGCATCTTCCACTGGCCCACGGTATGGCAAGTACGTGAGACCTAACTCTGGTCATGTGTCTTGGTTTGGATTTCTTAAAACAGGTCTTGATCATAAAATGGAATTTTGGATTTGCTAGATTGGTTTATCGAGTAGGGAAAGTGTTTTCAAATCTGTTTAGGAATCACAACAGGCTAGCTGCGCTGTTCCCCGCGCGCCTGCCACAGTTATGGCCTACACCCCTTCACGGCGGCGGGGCACAGGAGCCGCCGTGTAATTTATACTGTGATAAATTGTCTTTCCCTGGCGCGTGTGCTCTTCAATGTGAAAACGGGAGGCGCTGCGGGTATCTGGTGGCTCCTATCTACCCGCTGCTTCTGTGTTATAGGGGTGGTTATGAAAACGGTAAAATACAGAGCTTTGTACTTGGGAAATGCGCACATTTCAAGGGAAGCACATTGAGGCCTTCGCTGCATTGTTCTGTTGAGAAGGATGTTTAGGGCAGTGCAGCAACATTGCAATGGTGTCAGCGACGTTAAGGGAATGCTTTTCAATATTATATACAAGCCAACGCAGGATCCAACTCCTCCATGGGGTTCCTGGCGCCCAACACTTCTTACTGTGTCTCGCTGACGCTGTCAGCTTTGCTGGCGCTTGTTGTGAAGGACTTGGCACAAAGCACTCGGAATATGGTCACACATTACATTAGACCGTTCAGTTCTGGCAGTCGGAGTGGCAGGGGTGAGGGGCGCTGTTCATCTAAAGCTCCCTTCATACGCCAGAGGTCGATCGACCGGCTCCCCGCGCAGGATCACGGGTGTCGGGTGATCTGTGTAGTATACTCTGTTGTTGTATGGCCTTGGACTTTGAGGAGCGATTCTTTAAATGCTTTTCTTTCAAAGAAGTATTCACGACAATTTTAATTCAGTAGTTAGGATGGCGCCTATGTCTCGAATCCATCAATCTCTTTGACGATCTGGTGACTCGCATTTAAGGTGATGTTCTGGGTTCTTTGCGTGGTTAATTGATATTTCCAGGACACAAAGACACCCGTTGCTTAAGGCCTCATGCTCCCATTGCTTCACCCTTGGTTTGGTCGCCCATAAAGGGGCCAGTCACTTGCGTATAAACCGTAGTTTGGATACGTTAGAAAGACTCTTCTCACTCCTGAGCTGTAGGACGGTGGCCCGATTGACCTAGCGGGTTATGTAATCCCTGTGATGTCATTATGAGGTTTGGTAGCACAGGGCAATAGGAGCAGAGGGTACTAAGTCTCCCTTGTATGGACGATACGAAGGGTAGTTAAAATAACTGGTATGTAGTCTCTCCTGTAGCGTGCCACCGGGGAGTACGGTTGGCACATTAATTTTACACTGCCTCTGGGGTAAGCCAATGTCTCTGCCTAACCACCTAAGGGGTGGGCAGAGGTCAGCCTCAAGTGTGATCCCTTCTCCCGATTGAGAGGGGGTTCGGCCAGGCTTAGGTGCATACTCTAGCCAACCAGAAACTCCATTAACAACGATGGTAGAGAATGCCTAGGAGTGGTTTGCAGTCCATTCACAACCACCCCACAGGGCATGTTTTAGGCCACAAGGTTTGTGGAGGGCTCTTGGGTGGAGCCTAGTGAAGGGCTATGGTCAGGCTAGGATGGCTCGTTCTGACCTAGTGAGTTATGTAATCCCTGTGATGTCATGATGAGGTTTGGTAGCACAGGATAATAGGGGCAGATGGTACTAAGTCTCTCTCGTATGGACGATACGAAGGCTAATAAAAAAAAAAAAAAAAAAAAAACAATTTGTGTGGGAGCATGGTGAAGAGCTAAGGTAAGGCTAGGATGTCTCGTGCTTTCACCGCACTGTTGAGTCCCAGTCACGAGCTGAGTCTATCAGGGTCAGCTGGCGGTGGCTCAGGAAGCGCCAAGGCATCAGTAGCACGGAGGGCTTACAGCCAGAGGCGGTATCAGATGCATGGGACATCAGTTAGATTAGAGCCCTACTTAGAGGTACCACTTTAAGCGCTTGGAGGTTTGTTGGCACCGCCTTTAATTGGAAGCCATTGTCCAGCGGGCTGCTCTGAGCAGAGCAGTTGCAGGCATAAGTAACAGTATCAGTTGCCAGTTCAAACGTGCATCTTTCACTAATTACTCAGATAACTGTGACAGGAAGTAAAGCGGGCAGCGAAGCGGGGTTGTCTTCTGAAATAGGCGTGGGCGGCGTCTACTAGGAGGCCTGGCCCTCGCGCTCCAAGAGAGGGTATTGCCAGCGGCATGCTGACAGCTCGCCTCTTACCTTGGTTCAGGCAGAGCAGATATTGAGGCATCGTTACATTGTCAGGCATTGCAGGTATGGCTAGCTTTCGGTAGTCTCTCTTCCTGGATGGGCAGCATCAGTCGCCTCTTACCTTGGTTCAGGTAGAGCAGATATTGAGGCATCGTCACTTTGTCAGGCATTGCGGGTATGGCTAGCTTTTGTAGTCTCTCTTCCTGGATGGGCAGCATCAGTAGCTTGCAGGACGGGCCTGGAGAGGAGCGCATTAAGCAAGTGGGACTGGGTATTCCAAAGTTTAACGGTACCTCCGCCCGTAAGCCAATCAGGGAGAGAATCTTGTCCAGTGTGAATTCTGTGTTGCCGAGGGCAACCCTGTGAGGTAAAGACAAATAAGTGATTGTGCACCGCGCACTCAGCAGTAAAGCATGCGATGTTTCAGCATATTCCTGGTATACCGTCAGTGAAAAACGTAAGGTTAATAGGCTACATACCATAGGCACTTTCTGTCAGCTGGGGCGTGAGGGTGACATTCCCAAGAGGGTGCGGTTTGCCTTGATAGTGCTGAATTGGAGGGGATGGAGCACTAATACGGACAACTACCAGAGCACATTTTACAGTCATAGTTAGGGGGTGCATGTACATCACCCATGTGTTTACTCCAAGTCCCCTGACCAGAATTGACTGCATGTCACCAGTTGCTCCAGTTAAGCGAATTTCCTTTGGAGTTGGCTGCTTCACTGGGTCTGCAATTTTGGGGTCAGCCGGTTGGCAGGCCTTCGAGATGTGAGTTAGGTGCCTGAAGTTTGACCTGGGATTCAAATTCACAGGCATGTGGAGCGGCAGAACCGATAGGGGCTTTGTTCGACATCTTGGTCCCAGATTATGGTAGGTCCGCTTAGCATTTCGTCTTTCGGAGGTCGATAATACGAGTACCTTTGAGGGACAAGGGGAATCCCTAAGTTGCATAAGGACTTCCTTCCGTGAGCTGCCCAAGGGAATGCCTGAGGACATTTTAAGTTTTGTGTCGCAGGCGAATGTGGAATGCACCTGGGACTACCCACCCGTTAGTGTGCAGGGTTATTGTGTAATAGGTGCAAGTTTGAGTTTTGTTTGTTTGTTTTTCAAGAATGCAATATGGGTTCGCAACCTTACATTTCTTTAGTTGCCAGGAACAAAGGTCTGGGTGATTGGCCAATCTGGCGCCAAGAGAGTGGCACGGTGGGCGAAAAGCATGAATGGGGGCAGGGCTTTTCCGCCACCGCGATAATTTGGTTGGGATACCCAGGCTTGCGTGGGAACATCTTGCTAAGAAGCTGCAGCAGAGAAGAGGGGAGGGTGTCTCCCCTCCCAACATCCTGGTCATACACCCGTGTGGCAAGGGTCTGACTCTCTTGGGGAGGAGGGAACTGCTTCAAGAAATGAAGTCCTCCATGTGTAGGTTCAGCAACCTATTGGGGGCTGGTTGGTTATAGTGGTCAGAGATAACCCCTTGGTTAGTGTGGCGAGGAGCCCGGTCAGGGAGGCCGTGGAAACCTCACGCAGGAAAGTTAACAGCCATGCCAAGGGGGTTTGGATTTGTCAGGCATGGTTTGCGGCATGCCAAGTCCACAGGGTGTTTTTGAAGAAGATGGGTTCACCGTCTAGAGGGGGCATGGACTGTTTTTGTTGGACCTGGGGGAGGCCCTGGAAGCAACAAGAAGAAGGCCTACCTTGTCGGGGGTTATTGTGTAAGTTGTGCAGACTGGTGTAGGTATAAAAGGGTGTACAGTGCTCATTATGGGTGTTGGCAACCGAGCATGTCTTAATTTGGCCAGGACCAAGGGTCTGGGTGAATGGCCTTCCGTGCGTCTGGAGTGGCGCTAATGGAGGAATTCAAGAAATGGAGGCATGGGTTTTCCCCACCACCAAATTTTTGGGTTGGGGGTCCCAGGCATGCACTGGAGCAGAGATCACGTTCCTCCGCCACAGAGATCACGTGGCTAGGTTACCCGGGTATGCGCTGGAACGAGCTGATGAAGCCGCAGCAGAGACTGGGGGAGGGATCGGTCCACCTCACATGATGGTCATACACTTGGGAGGGAATGACCAGACGACTTTGGGGAGGAGAGGACTGCTCCAAGACATGAGGGACATCAAGTGTCAATTGAGTATTTAACTGGGGGCATGTGTACTGTGGTGGTCCGAAATTTTACCTCGCCCAGTTTGGCAAGGAGCCCGACTGGGAGACGCATTTGAGATCACGTAGGAGAGTGAACAGCGCCATGCGTCAATTCACGGAACAAAGGGGATTTGGCTTCATCAGGCATGGTTTACTCCATGCCAAGTCCCCTGGGTTGGGAAGTGGATGGGATTCACCTCTCAAGGGTAGGCATGGACCTAATTTGGCTGGACCTTGGGGAGGCCTTGGAAGCAACAGGCTGTAGGTAGGAATATCTGCCTTGGTGGGGGGCCCTGGTGGTGACGGTGGCCACCCCCAGAGCTGTGGAGGAGTTACAGGGCGATCCAGAGTCTGCAAGGTACAGAAGGGTACTATATTGCAGCGGCACAACAAGGGTGCTAAGCCAAGGATACCCAGGGATGTCTAGCGGGTCCCCTGGAAGAACTACGGCGCCCCGTTAGTCCTACGGGCGGTTGTGGGTCTGAGCAACCGGGGGCTGCCTGGAACGCTCCGCCCACCTGTTGGGGGCGTGAGTAAGGGAGTGGACTGGCGGTCCACTGATGGGAGAGGTGGCCTCTCCCAATAATTGGTAACCACCGATTGGCGACGGCCACGGTGCAATTTGGCTTATCAGACGGGCAGGCGGCATAGGGGCTGGCCTGCCCTGGGATCGCCCGTAAGATAACCCACCATGTTGGCATATTGGTTATGCAAATAAACCTGCAGCAAATTTCTCCACTAAAAAAGGTGTTGTGTGGTTTATTTATGTATGTTGCTGTATGAGAACTGATTGTTGCCGATATTGGCACTATGCCAAGGCTGCCCAGGGGGGCCACGTAGGGGACCCTCCAACAGGGCGGCCGCCTTAGTGCCACAGGAAGGCACAGAAGTCTGCTGACCAGGCTCCCTGGGCTAGGGACCAGGGGGTCTGCTGGCCGCGTCACTTCCGGCCGTGGGAGGGGGGCAGGGGTACAAAAGCCTCCCCCCGCCCACTGTACGGTCTCTTGACCGCTACCCGTCTCGCTGTTTCCCACCCTACCGCTTACCCTGCGGACGGCCAAAGGGTAGTACGGGGAGGGGAAGAATCTAACTTATTGTTTTGTGTTGCAGGAGGAGTTACAGGTCGATCCAGAGTCTGCAAGGTACAGAAGGGTACTATATTGCAGCGGCACAACAAGGGTGCTAAGCCAAGGATACCCAGGGATGTCTAGCGGGTCCCCTGGAAGAACTACGGCGCCCCGTTAGTCCTACGGGCGGTTGTGGGTCTGAGCAACCGGGGGCTGCCTGGAACGCTCCGCCCACCTGTTGGGGGCGTGAGTAAGGGAGTGGACTGGCGGTCCACTGATGGGAGAGGTGGCCTCTCCCAATAATTGGTAACCACCGATTGGCGACGGCCACGGTGCAATTTGGCTTATCAGACGGGCAGGCGGCATAGGGGCTGGCCTGCCCTGGGATTGCCCGTAAGATAACCCACCATGTTGGCATATTGGTTATGCAAATAAACCTGCAGCAAATTTCTCCACTAAAAAAGGTGTTGTGTGGTTTATTTATGTATGTTGTTGTATGAGAACTGATTGTTGCCGATATTGGCACTACGTAAAAGTGCACCGACTTTTCCCAAATGCGATTTGCTTTCTGTGAACTGACCTATATACTAATAGGTCGGTTCACAAAATAAAAAATTGTAGTGGAATGTAAATCGACCTACCTCATACATATTAATCATGGTAGGTCGCAAATTACAACAACTACGATTCTCTGCCATTACAGGGATGGTGGCCTGCTGGTGTCTGCAGAACACCAAGTCTGTGATTGCTTTTAAATAAAGCAACATGCTTTTTATAATGCAGCTCATTTGCCTTAAAGGAAAATGGGATGCATTTGAAAAAAAAAAGTTTCACAAACATGTTTTTCAGGAGTAGGCAGTGGTCAACATTCACAAAGGGGGAGGAGTCCCTTGGTGACCCCTTCTTATCTGCAAATGGGTTACCACTTCCTTTGAGGTGTTGGTAAAATAGTAATGTTTTCCAACTGGATTTCAGTCGCAAAACATTAATACATACCATGAGGAATCAGTAGTGGAAGGGACCTCCTAAACATACTCCCGCCCAAATACCGATTTGGTATGGATTCCTAAACCCATATAGCTATTCGGTAAACTGATACTGAATCACTAAATGGGTTTAGTACATTCAAAAAACACATTTACTTCCATGTCTGGTCCTCCTTCTCCCAGCACTAACCATGGAGGTCGCCTCGCCTCCAGCAGGGATTGCTTTCACAAGCCAATCAAAATGAAGTAAAAACAAACACAATGGCATAATAATCCCTCCCACCCCACTCACTTCCTGTTTATAACAAAGCTGATATAATCGTGTCGGGAACTTAGTGTGGTCAGGAGGACCATCCTAAGGGTAATGAAGATTACTGGTAAGTTAAAAGTTCATTACTGGTTGCAAACGCTGCAGTTTACAGAATCCTAGGGTTTGCGACCAGTAAGTGCATTTGTATATCTGGCCCAAGGATCTTCTTATATTTAATGGCGCAAATGGCACTTACTACTGCAAAAAGTATGTTAGGGAGACAGATTTTCTGTAGTCATTTGAGTAGAGTGAGGGGCAAAAATTGGAATTACTATACCCACTGTAATGATGAGAGCACCCACAAAGCCTTAACTTTGTGGGTACTCACAGACATTACCAAAGCGTTTCCTCACACTCCTTATACTTTATAAATTGTGCCTACTTCATGTAGGTGAAGGTTATGAATATTCAACAATGGGTCATACTCCTGATTTTTTCACTCAGGACGAACAGGTAGCAATTTATTCACATGGAAAACAAGCTTTCCATTTGAAGTAAAAAAATAAATAAATTGCAATTGCATGCTCATGCTAACCCTGCCACTGCGGATGTTTTGGTCTTCTTTCCCCAGTCACATGATAAGGCTTGACAGTTACTGTTTCCCAATGGATATCTCTGCTACTTCTTTGAATTCTCAAATATTATATGTTCATAAATTCTAGATGTACCCCTGTGCTAGCTTTTATTTACTAATTTCTTTCTGTTTCGATTTGTGGGGTTTTCTTTGCAACGTAGTAACTCTAGGAGCTAGAGTTTTGGTTTGCATCTATTGGAGCAAGCCAACTAAGCACTTAATAACAATGATACAGACACACCTATAACTGGGTACATACTGCTTTGTCGACCTTGAGCAAGGGGGCATCAGTCTGTATGGCAGCAAAGCCAGGTCAATGGACAGAAAAGGCTGTCTGGTGTCTAGAGCAGAAACTGCATGGTAGTTGTAACACAAGTTCATTAACACTTCCTGTTTGAGAGTTCTTAACCATACTCTGAATGGTGCCTATTTAACCCTTTCTCAGAAACTGCTAATAAGCACGTCAAAGCACTAGGCATCCTGCCCATCTCATTCAACATCATATAGATTTGTAGATGAGTAACTGACAAGAACAGGGATGTTTTCAATCCAGGAGTTTTGAGGCCACATCACAGGGAACTCAGTGAAAGCTCCTCTTAACATGACCACCACCTTGAGAGGATTCATATTGAGATTATCTTGACACATCCATTTTTTAACTGCGAAAAGGCCATCAGAATATTTTTTGTACCGAGATTATGGTTGATGTTTTTTGGCAGATTAAAAAAGTAGTATGGCAAGAGTGATCCTGTGGGCCCCCACAGTCAGTACTCTGGGGTTGAGACTGATATGGTATGGCTGTCATTAGCTGATTTTGTTATCCAAGGGTCATTTAATATAAATCAGGGCTCTGACACAGATTTCCACTTCTAGGCAACCAGCTATCAGCACAGAGGCCGACTAATTCAAAACATTTGTGCATTCTTTTTCTACTACTTCATACCCTTGTATGCATTTCATTCTATGTCAGCACACAAACACCATGTTTAGGATATCCTGTTTAGGATGTCCTATTTTCAGTGTTTATTTTTAGTGGAGTTCAGTTGTGTTTTCGAAACCTTTTGAAATCAGTGCTTATCAGTTTTTTTTCAGCTGCCTAACCTTCAGAATAAATGAAAACAGGTTTTCCTGTGTTTACAAAGCATATTGTTTTTTTTTGCAGTGATTGTTTTAAAGCACATATTTAATTTAAAGGAGAGATAATGCAGGGTATGTAGTGTCTTCCCACTGGCAGTGTATCAATTGACTAATGTTGGACTGTTTTAAGCATAGAAAGTCTGCGTATTGCACTGACACTCTCATCTCATTACTGTCCTTCCCATCTCATTACCTCTCACACCCACTCTGTCAGGACTCTGTCTGGTTTACATTATTATTAATGGATTAAAAAAGTATGAGTGCTATTTTCAAATTTTCTAATAAACAAACGCCTGGAAACAGTAATTCACCTACTCCTTACTGAATATTATGACATTGTAGGGGTGGTAAACCCTGCCAATAGCATAATACCTTGTGAAACTTTTAAACTTTTTGAATTGCATAAGATTAATTTGGAGCTATGCATTCTAAGGTCCTGTTAGAAATGGGATCTCTAGTTGGCAAGGGCTTGCACCTTTGTCCAAGTAGGGACCCTTCTTCCTAGTCAGGGTAAGGGTGTTACACTCGTGAAGTAACCCCTGCTCACCCTCGTGGTAGCTTGGCACGAGCAGTCAGGCTTAATTCAGAGGCAGTGTGTAAAGCATTTGCACATAACCAACAGTAATACAGTGTAAGCACTACAAATGGACACCACACCAGTTTAGAAAAATAACCAATTTTTATATACTCAAGACAAGACCAATTACGACAAAAATCCACAATACTATACTTTAAAAATGAATCCTTGATACAGTAACTTCTTCTTTGCAGGAATAGTTCAAAAACAAAGTTCGTACGAGTCGGTAGCTCCGTCCGAGTCTACCGCGATGCTAAATTACACAGAGTCCAACAGTTCCAGCCGACCGCGTCGCTACGGGCCAGCAGAGTCGTGAACAGACTCGGTCACAGTACCTTTCTCGTTGTGGCTGGTACGGAGTGTACGAGCCGGTCGGCGTTCGTCGCGGTTGCGGTGCAAGACGGTGCGATGCAAGGTGCGGTGTCCCTCGATGCGGTGCAGGCAGCGGCTCGATGAGCGTCGTGCAGACGGAGTCGGTGATTCCAAGGCGTGCGATGCAGGGTGAGACGATGCTCGATGCGGTGCTGACAGGTTGCGATGCAGGCGACCAAGCCGGAGTGCGGGAGCTGGCGTCGGACAGCGGTGCGAGTCGGAGCGGTGCGTCGCAAACGTGCGAGCGGTGCCCCAAATGCGATGCGGTCACGACTGTTGAGCCAGTTGCAGCGTCCGCGTCGGTCGGGTCCGGCTGGTTCAGTGAAGCGATGCGATGCGAACTGCGGTGCCCACAGGTCACGGTGCAAGCAGCGGCTCGGTGTTGGCGGCGTCGACGTCGCCCACGGTGAGACCAGGGTTGCGATGCGAAGTGGGGCGATGCGGTCTGCGGTGCAAACAGGTCACCGGTCAGGGATGGATTCGGCTGACGGAGTCGGTTGCAGTTCCCTTCCTCTGTGGCAACTGAAACAGCGTTCCAGAAGCGGTACCCAGAGGCTTGTGAAGTCTTTGTAGTCCCTGAGACTTCTTAACAGGAGGCCAGCTCGGTTCCAGGCCCTTGGAGATACTCAGCACAAGTTTGTAGAAAGTTCAGTCCTTTCACTGCCCAAGGCAGAAGCATCAGCTGCAGGCCAACCCAACAAAGCAACAACACAGCAAAGGGGCAGTACTCCTCCTGGCAGCTCTTCCAGCTCTTCGTCTTGGCAGGTTCCTTGATTCCAGCGAGATCTAAATTCATGGGGTCAGGGCCCCAATATTTATATCCCAAATTCCTTTGTTCTCTGAAGGCAGAGAGGCCTTTGCCTAGTCCAAACCAGTTCTGGAGCACTTTGTTGACAAGTCTCCGTACCTTTTTTCAGAGAGTAGGCCAGGGACATCAGACGCACCACAGGAGGTGGAGCCAGCATTGTGGAGGGAAGGCACTGTCCTATTCAGGGCCCAGGTGCAACTCCTCCCACCCATCTACATGTAGATCTTGCTATTCAGCCCTGTGCTGACTCACCCTGTCTCCTGGCATCCCCCAGCCCCTGTCACTCACACTCCAGACAAGGAATACACAACTCGCAGAGGCAGGCTTGGATGGTTAGACAAGAAAATACCCACTTTCTAAAAGTGGTATTTTCAAACGCAGAATGTTAAAACCAACTTCACTAAAAGATGCATTTTATCATTCTGAGTCCAGGCATACTAAACTCGAATTTCTACCATGTTCCCGGGGTCAGTTAGGATTATAAGCTGTAATAATCAAAACTGCCCGTTCTGGCCTATGGGGAACAGGTAGCCTTGCAATAGTGAAAAACGAACTAGGCTGTAATTCACTATCAGGACATGCCACACACACCAGGGCATGTCCTACCTTTCGCATACAACGCACCCCTGCCCACAGGGGTACCTTGGGCCTACCTTAGGGGTGACTAACATGTAGAAAAGGGAAGGTTTAGGGACTTGCAAGTGTGTGCACTTGCCAAGTCGACATGGCAGCCCCAGGCTGCGCACAGGCTCTGCAATGGCAGGCCAGAGTTACACTTTACGGGCTGTTTGCGTGGGTGGCACAATCCAGTGCTGCAGCCCACCAACAGCATTTGATTTATAGGCCCTGGCACTCGCAGTGCACTTTACTAGGGACTGACACATAAATCAAATAGGCCAATCATGGAAACACCAATCCATAACACATTTTACACAGAGAGCATATGCACTTTAGCACTGATTAGCAGTGGTAAAGTGCCCAGAGTCCTAAAACCAACACACACAGGGTCAAAAACAGGAGGCCAAAAAGCAAAAAGTCTGGGGGTAAACCCGCTGAAAAAGCCAAGTCTAACAGGTCCCTTAAACATGAAGCTTTAGGCATTCTTTCCACTGCTTTTCTTCACTCTTTACCTGACTACATTAAGGTGGTGCTGCTGAGTTGTGGTCATTCATAGCTTCCAGATGTCCCAATAGCAAATGTCTCACTTTAAGACAGTAATGACCTTTTAACAGACATCACATTGTATTCTAGGACTTGAAATCTGTCTGTTAATATTGTAACTACAGGCTCAAAACCCCCAGTAGTAAAGTATATTTGGGTAAATAGCCAGACGAGGATAACAACTACCATAACAATGGGACACCTTGCACCAATGAAATTTGTCAGCATGTGGAACGTCTTGTGTCATGTTTTCATCTCTATCCCATGTGGATGGTTATAGTACTCTTTTCACAGGTACCTGTCACTACACATTACATTGAAAGTTTAAAGGCTGGGTTGTTTGGCAGTTGACCTTCCATCAAGAAGCACTTGTTAGAAAAAGAAGCTGATCTATTAGATGGTGTCACCCACTCTGTGGGTAAATGTGAAAGGACACATTGGGCAAGATTCTTTTGAGCCAGCCATTCATTCAATCAGTGAAAGAATTAAACCCTGCCAAAAGATCAAATTAGATTTTAATGCCCCCAGATTCTCCACAGTGTTTAAAATATTTAGATCAGATCTACAACATGCTTCTACAATCCTCACCTTTAATCCAACCACACACAATTGGAGGAAACAAAAAGAAGAAACAATATTGTAGTGACATCCCTAAACAACAAAACTAAAACAGAATAATCTTAGACCAGACGTTCTTGCAGCTACCTTTTATAATAAAGTTACATTGATTGTATTGGCCACTTCAGGAAGAAATAAAATGACTCATTCTCTCTTACTGTCCTTTCTTTGAATGGCATTTTAGTTTGTGGTTGTGTAGGTGTCTATCAGTGTTTATATGATTACACTTATGAGAGATCTTTCCCTTTTGGTGGGGTTTTATCAGTTATTATAGGTTTAAACCTAAAGCAGGAATGCCTAACCATGTCAAGTTAGCTTCACAATCGTAGTCTGTTTTCAGATTAATAAACAATGAATGACCACAGTCCCAAATAAAATTCAAAAAAAGTATTATTAGTAAATAAATATAACAAACTCTTCATCACTTCTCATTTTTAGGTTGAAGCATGCCAGACAGCACAGCTGTATGGTTGTGAAAGACTTATTGAGAACATGTAGATAGCTGACTTAGAAAGCAACTGTGCCCATTGCTTTCCATTGACATTTAGTTTTGTCTATCTTATTTTCTTGCTTTCTATTCAATGTTTCTGTTTGTTTTAGCCCGTCCATCTAGTCTTTGTCCTTCCTGCGGAACTCAGCCTGTTTACCATCTCCCTGATTGGATATATTTATCCTTCCATAAGTGTCTGCTTTTCTGGAACTTTTTTTTCATATTTTAATAGTACTCCATGAGAGTGAATGCATTTCCTCATCTCTCTCCATTTTCCCACTTCTCCCAGCACATTTCTTTCCATAATATTATACAAATTTCATATTCCAGAACTTTGTCCTTTGAGCCTCTCTTATGTACAATTTCATTTTTATACAGCTTCGCCCTTCAAGCCACTCTCCTCTGCTCTTTAACTCATGTTGTGCTCAATCTGTTAATTTGCTTCCAGCCCTCCCCCACGGGGCCCTGTCTCTGTTTGCTTCCCTGACCACGCCCTCTATGTTGCTCCCCCCTTGGCACCCAGTGTTGCTTCCCCCACAC
Source organism: Calotriton arnoldi (assembly GCA_963921515.1). Taxonomy (NCBI): domain Eukaryota; kingdom Metazoa; phylum Chordata; class Amphibia; order Caudata; family Salamandridae; genus Calotriton; species Calotriton arnoldi. The sequence goes on from CAWUFW010009806.1 coordinate 647,676, forward strand.
TCCTGTTGATTTCTCACTTTCCGTGATTCCGCCCTCTGTGTTGCTTCTCCCACTTGCATTCTTTACCCCTACCCAATCACATCACTTTTTTTTGCTTACTGATCCATCTTGGATCAGCAAACAAAAAGACAAAGAAAACGCTTAAGTCATTTTGTAGGCCAGCACATGTTTGGTGCATACGCCTACAACACGAGGCAGCTGGCTGTGTAGGCTTTTTTCCCTTGTTTATTAATTATGGAAAAGCTCCTGGCCAAGACAACCAGAATGCAGAAATGGCCAAGGCAGACCTTAAAACATTAGCCAAGATCCTCCAATCACTCTTTACATCAATCTGGGAGGGGAGGGGGAGTGAAGGGAGGGGAAGAAAGTACCATATGACTCAAACAAAGGCACCATCGTCAAGATTCCAAAGAAGGGTGCATTAACCAATTGCAACAACTGGCATGAAATCATCCTTCTCTCAATCCCTAGTAAAATCCTGGCAAAAATCATTACACAGCAAATTTCTAATGCAGTGGACAATCAGTTAAGAAAATTACAGGCAGTGTTCTGCAAGGGCAGAGGGTATATTGAAAAGCTCCTTACTCTATGCAACATCATAAAGCAGTGCACAGAGTGGCAGAGACAACTATACATCAACTTCATTGATTTTGAGAAAGCCTTTGACAGTGTCCACCTTGACAGCATCTGGCATATACTGAAAGTCTATGCCATACAGCAGCAGATAGTTCTCATCAAGACGTTCTATGATAAATTTACAACCAAGGTGGAAGATAGTGAGTATGGCATGATGTCAGCGTTGTTCTTCAACCTAGTCATTAACTTGGTGATGCGACCTACAACAGAAGACCAAGCCAGAGGAATCAGATGGGTCTTATTCTCCACACTGGAGGACCTTGAATATGCAGGTGACCGAGCCTTGCTCTTTCACACACACCAGCATATGCAGGAAACAACATCTCACCTCAACATCTATGCACAGCAAGTGGGCCTGAAGATCAAACACGAAGCAATCAGGAGTCATGTCACTCCACATCCCAAACCCTTCAACAATTAAGGTGGAAGGTGGATGGAAAGGGCCTAGCCATGTCAGAAGAGTTCACCTACCTAGGTAGTACTATCAGATATGATGGAGGTGCAGGCATTGAAATCAATAACAAACTGAACAAGGCCAAGAATGCCTCCAGGATGCTGAACAATGTGTGGAGGTCATCCCAGTACAGCACCAATACTAAGCTGAGTCTTTATCAGAGCTTTGTTCAGTCCACACTCTTGTATGGATAAGAATGCTGGTGAATGACAAAAAGCGACATTGGCAAACTGTCAGCCTTCCACACCAGTAGCCCAAGAAGAATCGTACTCATTTTGTGGATGCAAACCATCTCCAACCAGAAACTGGTTGCCAGAAGCAAAGAAGAGAGCATAGGCACCATGATTGTAAGAAAAAGAGGGAGATGGCTAGAACACACCATCAGAACAGTACAAGACTCCATAACAAGAACAGCTTTCCACTAGATCCCAGAAGGCAAATGGAAGAGAGACAGGCCAAAGAATACCTGGAGGCGAACTGTGGAAACAGAAATGAAGACCCTGAACCATAGCTGGGGCACCGTACTGGAATTTGTCCAAGATAGACAGAAGTGGAGGTCCTTTGTTGCTGACCTACATGCTAGTCAGCATAACAGGTAGTAAGTAAGATATTAGCCATGCTGCACTACATCAGGGATGCTGTGCAGCATAGCTAAAACCACTGGCAAAACCAAGAGTTCCCAAATGCGAGACATAATGGCTTTGCCAATGCTTATTTTATTTTTATTGGCAACAGAACAATATTAACGTTACTCTTTGAGAAAGAAGAAAGAAAGTAAAAACTTGACAAAAATATAACAGTCTATCTTAAAAAAAAAAAAAGCAAATAGTTTCCATTTGCACTAGAAGCGAAGATAGCAGCTTCCACTAACAGCAGTCACCAGAAGGCTGCAGACCATTCAGAACTCGGCAGCCAGAATCACTTTGAAACTCCCACGCTGCACTCACATCACACCATGCCTAAAGGAGCTCCACTGGCTCCCTCTTCATAAACAAGCACAATTCAAACTCCTCACCCACACCTTCAAGGCACTACATAACACTGGCACAGGATACCTCAGCAATCTCGTCTGCTTTCACAAAATTTACAGACACCTCCGCTTGTCCAGACTCCTACTTGCACAAACCTCACGCACATGGAAAACAAGATCCAGTGGTCAAGCCTTCTCCAACATTGTTCTTAAAGCATGGAACGACCTGCCACTACACATAGGAGCCTCCTCCTAATTTCCTGAATTCCGCAAGAATCTGAAGACATGGCTTTTCGAGTAGTCCCTCAAGGCCCTATATTTGGCTAGTCTCACACCTGCTCAGCGCCAGGCTACCCTCCTGGGTGACAGTGCACTCTACAAATATACATAACATAACATGAGAATCTGTTCTTCTCATACAATTATTTAGCTCATCCCACCATTCTTGAAATGTCTGGGATTTACAATCCTTCCACCTTTTGAGGATAATTAGTTGGGCAAAAGACAAGGCATATAACGTCGTGTCATCTGCATTGATCCCTAGAAGGATTGTGAAAGGGTTTTGTTTGATCTGTCATTTTATGATTTCACTTAATTTTGGTATTGGAAAACAACAATTCAATTAAGAGGAACTAGCAAATATGTGATAATGTCTGCTTGAGGGCATTTGCAGCGTTTGATGACATTGTGCCATTACAAAAGTTATGATGAAATAATATAAAATCGTGCAGTGTCCAGTATACCTGACTTCTAAGTTGAGTAGGTGTAATAATCCTGCCAAACCTTTGAAGTAGAGGCAAGATTTGCTCAGAAGACTATCTATTAGCCCACATAGTCCTTTCATCTGAAATGGTTTATAAGGATCGGTATATAAACCAGAGACATACAATAGGTTTGCTCCTCAAATTAGTTTTAGAATAATGTGCTGATGAACTGGGGGAGTTAACTTTATGGATTTTGTGAAGAAGTGTCTGATCTGGAAATATTAAAAAAAGTAACTTTTATGGAGGCTGAAATGTAGTTGTAATTTTTAGGTCTCGCCTGGCGTTAGCTATGCGCATGCGCTGCTCTCGCCATGCGAGTGCCTTTTGTTATCGATACAGTTTCCAAACTCACTTAAAGGCACGCCCTTGTTTTCAATTGGCGCGCGTCATCGTTTATGTTAAACGCTGACGCGTGATTGAAAACCGGGCTTTCAGGTTACCGCCTTGTTCACTTTTAGGCCGGCCCATGTGGACAAGCCCACGCCATCTTGTTTTTGCTTGTGGCAATAGCTTTGTATTGTCATGGCAACCAAGCTGTGCTACTTTTTTTTTCCTTCACATTTGTTGACACACGCGGCAATTTTTTTTTTACACATTTGTTGACACGGCATGCAGCTTGCCAGAGTTACGTACACGCGGTATGTAGCTCGTGCCCACAATTGCGTACTTTTGTGTTATTTTGCTTTATTGACACACTTTTTTTTTTACACATTTGTTGACACGGCATGCAGCTTGCCAGAGTTACGTACACGCGGTATGTAGCTTGTGCCCACAATTACGTACTTTTGAGTTATTTTGCTTTATTGGAACACGCGGCATGCAGCTTGTCAGAGTTACGTACACGCGGTATGTAGCTTGTGGCCAGAATTGCGTACTTTTGTGTTATTTTGCTTGTGCCCAGAATTGCGTACTTTTGTGTTATTTTGCTTTATTGCATGTGTGTGCTTAAAAATAGTTTTGCTTTTAATATGCTTTACAAATGTACGCTTGGTTTATACGCGGCATGCAGCTTGTCAGAGTTACGTACACGCGGTATGTAGCTTGTGCCCAGAATTGCGTACTTTTGTGCTACGCTGTATTTATTCACCTTTTTTGCGTTTATATAGCAGTGGGTTATGGCGGATCGTGTTTTAGTGTTACAATTTGCGGTTTGGAACACTTTGTTGCACTTAGGGGTAACATTGGATATGCTACTATGTATCGGGTTTCTGTTTCTTTTACAATTTACTTTATTCGTTTTGTTGTACCGTTTTAAAATTATAGTAGGGCGTATACATTTTTTATAGTTTAGGCAGAAATTTACACACAGATTTAAAAAAAACACATCAGTTTTTGAAATTTTACATTTAATATCATATGATGTACTTTTTAGTGATGTTACTTACTGTCAATATTGAGGTAGTTGTGATTGTTTTTTTGGGGTTAATTATTGTACATGCGGCATAGAACTTGTGCCTTACACGCGGCATGCAGCTTGTCAGAGTTACGTACACGCGGTATGGAGCTTGTGCCCAGAATTGCGTACTTTTTTGTTATTTTTCTTCACACACGCGGCATGCAGCTTGCCAGAGTTACGTACATGCGGTAAGTAGCTTGTGCCCAGAATTGCGTACTTTTGTGTTATTTGGCTTTATTGCATGTGTGTGCTTCAAAATTGTTTTGGTTTTAATATGCTTTACAAATGTACACTTGGTTTAAGCGTTTTACAATATTTGCTTATATTGAGGTAGCTGTGATTGTTTTTTTGGGGTTAATTATTGTACATGCTGCATAGAACTTGTGCCTTACATGCGGCATGCAGCTTGTCAGAGTTACGTACACGCGGTATGGAGCTTGTGCCCAGAATTGCGTACTTTTGTGTTATTTTGCTTTATTGCATGTGTGTGCTTTAAAATAGTTTTGCTTTTAATATGCTTTATAAATGTATGCTTGGTTTAAGCGTTTCACAATATTTGCTTATATTGAGGTAGCTGTGATTTCTTTGGGGGGGTTGATTATTGTACATGCGGCATAGAACTTGTGCCTAGAGTTACGTACTTCTGTACTATCTTGCTTTAATAGTATTACTTGTGTTTATATAGTGTTGGCTTCTATCAGATCGTGTTTTAATATTACAATTTGATAGTTGGATTAAGTTAATATAGTTTAATTTTAAGGGGGAATTTGTTCTAATGATATTAAGGTGCGCTTGGCGCCACATAAAGGTTTTTTTTTGTCGAATATGCGTTTACTAATGTACGCTTTTTTTATTGTTCCAGAACATTTGCTTAGCTGCGCATGGATAGAAACAAAAGGTAAGCTTTTATAAAAAATTATCTCTGGAGTAACTTCCTATTAGGTAATGTTTATGTCATAATCTTTAGCTTTACATCGCGCTACCTGTTAATTTATTTTGTAAGTGCATGTAAAGGTAGGTGTTTTAGATTTGTCTTCAATTTAGCTTTATTTGTTTACAACGCGTTCAGGGTGTGTTTATTTCTATTTGTTATTGTGCACATGTCGTTTCCTTTTTTTATAAGTTTTGGCTGGTCACACATTATTATTGCAATCAAGGGATACGCACAATATTAGTGTGATTTGCTACAAGAAATAATTGTAAGGGACACTGGCATTGTTTTGGGTGTGTTGCATGTGTGTGCGGCATAGAACTTGTGCCTTACACGCGGCATGCAGCTTGTCAGAGTTGTAGGCACACACACCCGGGATTATCTGTCGTATTACATCGCGCTAACTGTTGATTTTTTTTTAATTTTCATTATTGTACGTTTGGGGCTTCTGGTAATCTTTGCACAACAGTTAAGTACACACGCGCGGCGTGGAACTTGTGCCCAAACTTACAGTATTTTCTTGCTACTTCGCGGCATGGAACTTGTGCTAAGACTTACGTACCTTTGTGCTACGCTGTATTTATTCACTTTTTTGCGTTTATATAGCAGTGGGTTATGGCGGATTGTGTTTTAGTGTTACAATTTGCGGTTTGGAACACTTTGTTGCAGTTAGGGGTAACATTGGATATGCTACTATGTATCGGGTTTCTGTTTCTTTTATGATTTACTTTATTCGTTTTGTTGTACCTCTTCACGTATTGGACTGTAATGTGTAGCTGACCAAAATATATAAGTCGCGTTGCCTCTCTTAGTAGCACAGTAACTTGCAATTTTCTAAAATGAAGGCATTTATACAGATAAAACCTACGTTTTATTAACATTAACAGGAGAGCAACAGGTGTTAAACATTTCCTTACACTAGATGCTTTGCACCCAATAAAGTTGCATGCTTTTGCATATGTTTCCTGGCGTCTAAGCGAGTGTTACAAAAGTATCTATGTCGCCATCTTTTGTTAGGCAGAAATTCACAGCCTAAAGCAAAGCGGTCTGTGCTTTCAGACACATGCTGTCAGTTTTTTACACCTTCTTTTCGCAGCAGGAAATGCCCTTGTTATCGGCGTCCCCATCTATTCAACACTCGCCTTATCATTCACTTTGAAGCACAACTAAATTGTCGAATATGCGGTTACTAATGTACGCTTTCTTTTTGCGTTCCAGAACATTCGCTTATCTGCACATGGATAGAAACAAAAGGTAAGCTTATTTTAAATTTAACTCTGGAGTAACTTCCTATTGGGTAATGTTTATGTTATAATCTTTTGCTTTACTTCGCGCTACCTGTTAATTTTTTTATATAAATAACACCCGGGATTAGCTGTCGTATTACATCGTGCGAACTGTTGATTTCTTTTTACATTCATTACTGGACGTTTGGGGCTTCTGGTGATATCTTTGCACAACAGTTAAGTACACATGCGCGACGTGGAACTTGTGCCCAGACTTACGGTATGTTTGTGCTACTTCGCTGCATTAAACGTGTGCTCAGACTTACATACTTTTGTGCTACGTTGTATTTATTCACATTTTTGGCATTTATATAGCAGTGGGTTATGGCGGATCGTGTTTTACTGTTATAATTTGCTGTTTGGAACACTTAGTTGCAGTTAGGGGGAACATTGGATATGCTACTATGTATCGTGTTTATGTTTTTATTAAAATTTACTTTATTAGTTTTGTTGTACCATTTTAAAATTATAGTAGGGCGTATACTTTGCTTTTAATGTGCTTTACAAATGTACGCTTTCTTTCACCGTTCCACAATATTTGCTTACATCGAGGTAGCTGTGATATTTTAATTTTTGGGGATTATTGTATATACGGTATAGAACTTGTGCCTAGAGTTACGTACTTCCGTGCTATTTTGCTTTAATTGTATTTCTTGTCTTTATATACCGTTGGTTTCTATCAGATTCTGTTTGACTATTACAATTTAATAGTTGGATTGAATTAATATAGTTTAATTTTAAGGGGCAAATTGGTTCAAATAACATTAAGGTGCACTTGGCGCCACATAAAGATTCTATTTTTCTTTCTCGAATATGCGGTTACTAATGTACGCTTTCTTTTTGCGTTCCAGAACATTCGATTATCTGCGCATGGATAGAAACAAAAGGTAAGCTTATTTTCAATTTATCTCTGGAGTAACTTTCTATTCGGTAATGTTTATGTCATAATCTTTTGCTATACTTCGTGCTCCCTGTTAAATTTTTTTTTATAAATGACTGTTTGTTCAGGACTTGTGGTGATATATTTTCACAAATGTTAAGCACACGCACCCGGGATTAGCTGTTGTATTACATCGTGCGAACTGTTCATTTTTTTTAATTTTCATTACTGGACGTTTGGGACTTCTGGTGATATCTTTGCACAACAGTTAAGTACACACGTGCGGCGTGGAACTTGTGCCCAGACTTACGGTATGTTTGTGCTACTTCACTGCATTAAACGTGTGCTCAGACTTACATACTTTTGTGCTACGTTGTATTTATTCAATTTTTTGCATTTATATAGCAGTGGGTTAAAGCGGATCGTGTTTTACTGTTACAATTTGCTGTCTGGTACACTTGGTTGTAGTTAGGGGGAACATTGGATATGCTACTATGTATCGTGTTTCTGTTGCTATTAAAATTTACTTTATTAGTTTTGTTGTACCGTTTTAAAATTATAGTAAGGCATATACTTTGCTTTTAATGTGCTTTACAAATGTACGCTTTCTTTCAACGTTCCACAATATTTGCTTACATCGGGGTAGCTGTGCTATTTTTTGGGGGGGATTATTGTATATGCGGCATAGAGCTTGTGCCTAGAGTTCCGTACTTCTGTGCTATTTTGCTTTAATCGTATTTCTTGTCTTTATATAGCGTTGGTTTCTATCAGATTGTGTTTTACTATTACAATTTAATAGTTGAATTGAGTTAATATCGTTTAATTTTAAGGGGCAAATTGGTTCGAATATGCGGTTACTAATGTACGCTTTATTTTTACGTTCCAGAACATTCACTTATCTGCGCAAGGATAGAAACAAAAGGTAAGCTTATTTTTAATTTATCTCTGGAGTTACTTCCTATTGGGTAATGTTTATGTCACAATCTTTTGCTTTACTTCGCGCTACATGCTAATTTTTTTGAAAAGAATTACTGTTTGTTTACAACTTGTGGTGATATATTTTCACAAATGTTAGGCACACGCACCCGTGATTATCTGTCGTATTACATCGCGCTAACTGTTGATTTTTTTTAATTTTCATTACTGTACGTTGAGGGCTTCTTGTGATATCTTTGCACAACAGTTAGGTACACACGCGCGGAGTGGAACTTGTGCCCACACTTACGGTATTTTCGTGCTACTTCGCGGCATAGAACTTGTGCTGAGACTTACGTACTTTTGTGCTACGCTGTATTTATTCACCTTTTTTGCGTTTATATAGCAGTGGGTTATGGCGGATCGTGTTTTAGTGTTACAATTTGCGGTTTGGAACACTTTGTTGCACTTAGGGGTAACATTGGATATGCTACTATGTATCGGGTTTCTGTTTCTTTTATGATTTACTTTATTCGTTTTGTTGTACCGCTTTAAAATTATAGTAGGGCGTATACATTTTTTATAGTTTAGGCAGAAATTTACACACAGATAAAAAAAAAACATCAGTTTTTGAAATTTTACAATTGATATCATATGTTGTACTTTTTAGTGATGTTACTTACTGTCAATATTGAGGTAGTTGTGATTGTGTTTTTTGGGGTTAATTATTGTACATGCGGCATAGAACTTGTGCCTTACACGCGGCATGCAGCTTGTCAGAGTTACGTACACGCGGTATGGAGCTTGTGCCCAGAATTGCGTACTTTTTTGTTATTTTTCTTCACACACGCGGCTTGCAGCTTGCCAGAGTTACGTACACGAGGTATGTAGCTTGTGCCCAGAATTGCCTACTTTTGTGTTATTTTGCTTTATTGCATGTGTGTGCTTCAAAATTGTTTTGCTTTTAATATGCTTTACAAATGTACACTTGGTTTAAGCATTTCACTATATTTGCTTATATTGAGGTAGCTGTGATTTTTTTTGGGGGGTTGATTATTGTACATGCGACATAGAACTTGTGCCTAGAGTTACGCACTTCTGTGCTATTTTGCTTTAATAGTATTACTTGTGTTTATATAGCGTTGGCTTCTCTCAGATCGTGTTTTAATATTACAATTTGATAGTTGGATTAAGTTAATATAGTTTAATTTTAAGGGGGGAATTTGTTCTAATGATATTAAGGTGCGCTTGGCGCCACATAAAGATTTTTTTTTTTGGTCGAATATGCGTCTACTAACGATATGTTTGCACAAAACTGAAGCACACGCACACGGCATGTAGCTTGTTCCCCGCGATACGTACTTTTTAGGGAATGGAGACGTAGTCATGTTTTGCCGATACCTACGCACTTTTTACAAACTCAGAGCTTGTGTCCATAGATACGTACTTTTACGGAAACCAAGACGTAGGCATGTTGTATCACTATTTGGTATATGTAGAACTTGTCTAGTATTCTCATGTTTACGCACTTTTGTTTATGTTTTTTGAAGTGAGAAAACCATAGTAAAGCACAGGAAAGCATGATTTAAAAAGGACAGCAAATAATAAGCTTCACGTATTGTAGTGTAATGTAAAGCTTACCAAACTATATAAGTCGCGTTGCCTCTGTTAGTAGCACACTAACTTGCAAAGTTCCAAAAAAAGTATTTAAACAGACAAAACATACTTTTCCTTAGCATTATGAGGGGAACAACAGGTGTTAAACATTTCCTTACACTAGATGCTTCACACCAAAAAAAGTTGCATCCTTTTGCATATGTTTCCTGGCGTCTGAGCAAGTGTTACAAAAGTATCTATGTCGCCATCTTTTGTTAGGCAGAAATTCACTGTCTAAAGCAAAGCGGTCTGTGCCTTCTGACACATGCTGTGAGTTTTTACACCTTCCTTTTGCAGCAGGAAATGCCCTTGTTATCGGCGTCGCCATCTATTCAACACTTGCCTTATCATTCACTTTGAAGCACAACTGAAACATACCATCTAACCACTATTTGTGCCCCTCCTAAACAACCCTTTCATTCTCGCAAGAGTACGTTTGCACCTACTTCGCAGACAAGGGAACATCAGCATCCTAACTCTTGCTCACCTGCATTGTTACTGGCGCCATGTGCTATACTTTTGTTATTCGAACTAAGGTGCATTTTTTTTTTATAACCTATTGATGTACTTAAATTAAACCGGGCAAGCTTTGGCAAACATTTCTGGAGCCAACACGAAACGTTCACATCGCTAACGCTGGAAGACTCTCTCTATTGCTTTCCTAAACACGGTAAGTTACATGTATTACATAACTATATGTTGTATTTCAGGCGTTTTTAAACTTGCCTAAGTAGATTGTCCTAATCGCATCCAAAAAGCCTTTTCATAAAAATGGATAGGCTGCTTCTCTTGCTTGCTATTATAATATATTCATTTTATAATACTGTATAATTACACTGTAAATTTGCATATACTACGGCGCAGCTTAACGGTTGCGCAGTAGAGCTAAAAAGTGGCAATAACATATAATTTTCATTGTACAAAAGCTCGTTTTCTTCATGTATACTTTTAGATCTGTTGTGATTAACAATAATTTTTTTTTCCATTACCTATTGGTGTACTTCAAAGGAAAAGGACAACCTTTGGCGAACATTTCTCGAGCCAACACGAAACATAGACATCGCTAACTCTCAGAGCTTCGCTTATTTTGCTGCTACCAAGCACGGTAAGTTACATCTACTACACAGCTATATTTTGTATCTTTGCCGTCCTATACTTGACTAAGTAAATTGTTTTAATCGCACAATCAAAACCTTTTCATAAACTTTGTTAAACTGCTTATCTTCTTTGCTATTATAATATATCCATTTCATAATAATGTATTATTGCATATACTACCGCCTAATCGTTGCGCAGTAGCGCGAAAAAATAGCAACAACGTATAGTATTTATTGTACGAAAAACTTTTTGTTTTAGTTATTTTTTTACATCTGCTGTCATTAGTAAATAACATTTATTAACGGTTCGCAAATAGCAATCTGCAGTATCCACTAACACAAAAAAGTAACGCATTTCCGGTGCGTTTTGCAAAAATATTTAGCTTGCACATATTTGCTACGCATGTTTTATTTACAATGCTCCAATACCAATAGCAAAGCGTTATAGCTAGCATTTGTAACAATATACATAAGCATACAAGTCTGCCCATGTGAAATTAGGCATTAAATTAACTTTTAAATAAAAACATTAGTTCTCCTTGTAACAATAAAATTAAGGTAAAGTAGCAACAGCTACGTACACGACAAGTTAAAGCTACATATTGCAGCTCAACGTGTTTTTAATGTCCAAATCTATTGCTACTTATAATTTGTGTGAAAATGTATGTTTGCCCGCTTTGTCCCATAGTATTGCAGTAAAAATACGGCAACACACACATCATGTTTAATTCAAGTTTATAAATGTAGTTGCAAAAATTGTATTCCGACACGTTTTTTATAATAGCTTAACACAATAGCTATGCTCTTACAATATGCATACGGAAAAAAAACATTTTCTCATATGGTATATAAGGGTGATTCGGCATAATAGTTACCATCGTTTAATTTTGCTTACTTAAAATGCCAGTAAACACATAAATATTCTGGTTTTTAAAATTTTGCAAATTGGCACCTTATGTGTGTTACAATCACGGGACACAACTGTAGCTTATTACCAGGAGTACAAAAATTATAATACATTTTAAACATACTGCGAATTCAGTTCCCCAATTCACGTTTTATGTGTACCTGACGTTTGCTGTTTAAGGACATTAAGTGCGTATATTTTTAGACCCATAAAAATACCGTAATTTATAAAGCACACATCTTTGTAAAATCCTGCAAATGTACGCTTTTATTCGCTTTATAGAGGGCCAAACCAGAAATGCAGCCCCAAAGGTATAAAAGTAGAGATATACATTTTATCAGCAGCGAATTTGCTTTGTTTATTATGCTATTTGGTGTAATTATATAACAAGCGTTTTTTATTGTAGGTTTTAATAAGGCATACATAACGTGTTTTTATTTCCAGTTTGTTCTTGTTGTTTGAAGCTTTTCTAGACACAAAAATAAATACAGCAATACTACTATATGAATTAAAAGCTATACTTTTGCAACTGTTTTTTTGCTTTCATAATTAAGGTGTTAATAGTTGCTCTGCATTAAGCGTTTCATAAATTGTAACTTTAATAATTATTTACCACACAAATAGCTATATAACACACTTGCCTGCAAGTACAGGTTGTGGTTAAGTACATTATACATAACCAAAAAATGCTCTGCTTAATAATATCCGTTTAGTATTTGTGCAATAGTTATGCACTTATATTATGCTTGCGTAAAGAACAGCATTTTTAGAATATGTCAAGTACAGATGCTTTTGTAGTATCAGTTACCAGATTTTTAAATATGGTGAGAAAACACTTAAAGGTTGTGTTTTTTGTTTAGGAATATGTATTTTGGGTGTGTTTACATAACGTCTTGAGGTACCAAGTGGTTTGAGAGTGGACTCCACTTCTTTTATCATTAGAAACTCGGTGCTCCCAGAATAAATTATAAATACAAAATAATTAGATAACCTGAGCTTATACACAAGAGGGATGCTCCTTTTCAGAACTTCAGTCTAGACCTTAATACACCCCTTGATGAAGTATAGGAACTCTTATGGCCTTTAGGTGTACATTGCTTCTAATTTAGGAAGAGAGGATTTAAGGTAAGAAAGGAGTCTTTGGAAAAGAAAAAAAGAACAAAAGAAAGAGTTTCAACAGATTATATCTCTATTATTCTGTATACATAGCAAGTTCGTCCAACATTACCAGACAATAAACATACAATCTCTTTTTTTCTTTTACAATTTGTTTCATCGAGCCCTAATTATTTTGTCTCCATTAGCTTTTCACATTAAGCTTTACTTGTTATGTCTAAAAAATAATTGCATATCTTCTTAAAAAAAATATTGTTAAAAAAAATGCTGTAAATAAAGCGAGCTTTAACGTGTGTTACAACATGATTTCGACCAGTGCAGCTCCTGCAAGTGCAAAGTATCAACCTGAAAGTTATTTAAACACCTAAAGAAAACTGCCTCTAGTCTAAACTCGAGGTAGTGCAGTCTGGTATCATCGGACTAATTGGCTAAGTTTGAAATCCGACCCATTGTTCAAGGGAGAGAAACAGACATGTTTACTTATTTTGTTACAAGACCCTGCTTGGTGCCAGAGAGTACGGGAAGGTTACTCGGTAGTATAATCACTTCTCCAGTCACTCCACTCCTAGTTTTTATTTGAAAGTGTCCCACTTAGCAGAAACGGGCACACCGGCCAGATGTTAAATTCTTCTCTATATGGCTAGTGATGCTAAACTTTGCTTCAAAGATTATACTAAAAATAATAAAGATTCCCACCTTGGCGTGTGCTGAACCTAAAGCAGTAGCAGCAACACGGGCGTCATGCTTAATATTTCAACAGGCGCCCGCGTGACTTGCTCACCTTACTAATGCTTGCTTTTGAAGTTTTGAAGAGAGGAACATACATAAGTTTTGCCCGCTGTCTTCACCTGTCCAGCCAGTCTGATTTTCCAGTATAAATGCCAGAGTGTTGGGGGATGAATGAGGATTTATTGCAGCAGAAAAGGCCGAATGGGTGTTTGAATGGATGGAAGTGACTGTAGTAAAAACAAAGGGGTAACCTGTGCAAATCTGTGTTCTAGATTGTCTGAATCCTGAAATGTTTAACACATTACATGTGGGAAACACGCTTTAAAATGAAAAATGTTCATTTTTTCCCAACGTTTCGGGGCAGGGCCATTGTAGAGCCAGTTTCTACAAGCCTAAAATCCTTGTATGTGGTTACAAGGCGAAAGTTGAGTGGAGTACATGACCTGTGCTTCCTTCAAGCCTCTGCAGGCCCATAAATAGTTTATGAGTACAGGTTTGTGTGCAAAGCATGGTTTGTCTGTGTATCTTTAAGCCTCTGAAAGCCCGTACGTAGTTTATGAGTAATAGGCTGTATACAGTGTATGGCTTGTCTGTGTTTCCTTCAAACCTTTGCAGTCCCATGAATAGTTTATCAGTGCTGGGTTGTGTGCAGTGCTTTACCTGTTTGTGTGTCTCCAAGCCTCTGCTGTCCCATGAGTAGTCTGAGTGGAGGGTTGTGTGTTGTGCATGGTTTGTCTGTGTGATCTTCAGACTCTGCAAGTCCATTAGAAGTCTATGAGTACTGGATTGTGTGGAATGCATGGTTTGTCTACCTTTCCTTTAAGCCTCTGCAATCCCATGAGTAGTCTATTAGTACGGGGTGGTGTGCAGGGCATGGCTTGTCTGTGTGTCTTCAGACTTTTGCAAGCCAGTAAGTAGTCAATGAGTAATTAGGTAATTTTAAGCATATATCTATATATGCATTTGTATATGCATACATATATTAATATGTACATGTATATATATATATCGAAAACCACCAATATGCACGCTCTCAGAAACAAGGAACTGAGAGCGTGCATATTGGTGGTTTTCGATATTGACATTACCGGCTTGCTCCGCCGGTGAGCACGCCACTTCTCACGGGTCCATTGAAGTCGGAAGGAGCGTCTTTTGTGATATATATATATATATATATAATTTTTTTTAAACATATATATAAAACGCAACTATTGTATTGTTTGAGGAGCTACACCCATTTTGTAATGTACATGTGTACACATATATCTGTATATATATAAAGACATATATATAGATGCATATATGTCAATATATATATATTATATATATACTAATAACTAACATATAGACATATATACAAACAAATATACATATATATGGATATATGTGTATATGCATAATTGTGCATAAATGTATCTATGCATTTATATATATATATATAGATATGTATAGCTATAAATACATACATATATTAACTTTGCTAATATATATATATGTTTATGTGTTAAGAGAATATATATATACACATACATATGTGTATACATGTCATTATATGCGTATATATATATATTTATATATATGTACATAAATATGTGTATATATGTAATTATATGCATATATGTATATACAAATATCTATAAATGCATATATATCTACAAATATATATATCCATGTATATATATGTATTTATATGCGTATATACGTACACTATTTGCCTATATATAAAATATGTATATCAATCAAACAAATTTGTATATAAAAGCTTATGAATGTATGTGTGTATATATATATATATATATATATATTACTGTCTAAATTAATAACAATCACTGCATATAATGTTGTAAAATCAACAACACTGCAAATAAAAGTGTGTGATGAGTATAACTGCAAATATTAATAAGATCATTAGTATTGCAAATTTTGGTAATAATGACTATCAGTACAGATAAGAATATGATAACACTATCATTGCAAATAGTTGTGTGAGACTAATATTCTTGCAGATATAGATAAAGGAACAACATCACTGCAGATATAGGTGTAAGATAACCTTTACTCCAGATATAGGTGTGAGATTCCCATTTGTTCAGATGAAAGTGTAATTCACTATTAATGCACATATATATGCATATATATGTACATATAAGTATATATAGTTATATATTCATATATGCATTTATATGCAAAAATGTATATGCATATATACATTGTATAAACTTATGTACATATATAAAAATACATAAATATATGTATATATATATATGCATGTTTATATATATGCAAATATAAATGCCTACATTTATATGCATATATGTATATATATATACACATATATATGTATATAAACATACATATATGTAGTTAAATCCATGTATATATATATTAGTGTACAAGTGCTTAAGCAATTGCCATTAGAAATCACAATGCATTTTATTTATGTTCTAAAAATTGAACAAAAATACAAAGCATTGCCATATAAAATAACAATACCTCAAAATGGTGTAAATGCAAGACCTATAGTTGCAACTGTGCACAATAGTAATTCCAGCGATTAATTGCTACATGTTACATAATGCTGTTTAACTCGCCAAAGCCTTTAACCATTAAAATCTTAACTAGCATTAATGTGTCTGCCAATCCCCCTACATATTTGAAAAAATAAACTATACTATACAACCATTTACAAATAGGTGCAAAAAAATATACCTAACCTATTATGTCCACTAGATAAAAATGGTACACTAACAATAAGAAATATAGTTTTAAGCAAACAGTAAAATGCATTGTTTATTTCCTTTACAAAGCTTATTATACATTATTATTTTACTGTTTTTCCATAGATATAAAGTGTTAACCCTGTACATTACATATATAAACAGTTTATATATATATATATATACTATAACAACTTTTTCTACAACTTTTCTTACAGATACTTTTCACAGAAAACTAACCATCATCAAGGTAAGATACTTCAAAATGTATATATTTGCAGTTTATTAAACATATTTAAACATAAATAATTTTAATACATACATAACACTATCAGGGTCTCGCTCTTATCTATCTATCTATCTATCTATCTATATATATATATATATATATATATTCACTGAAAAAACCATAGGTTTCAGGGGCGTTATAGTTAGTTGGACATTTCACTCGTACAAAACCATAGAAATTGCCCCGTTATAGTTAGTTCATCTAACTATAACTCGCGCGCCCGCAATGCACTGCTGATGACGTCACATATTACATCACTCATGACATGGTCAGTGACATCACTCATGACATCACTGATGACATCTCAAATGACATCACTGATGACATCACTGATGACATCATCCTTGTGATAGAGTGGCAGACCTCCTCTCACCCTAATATAACCTTTGATACACACACAAAAATACAAACTAACATTTTCAAAACAATGGACATACCAATACCAGTTACAACACACCTATTCAGTAATTCCAAGATCTACACACACATCCACTCATTCACCAACAGTCCCTATACAGTCACTCATACATGTACTCACTCATCATATGTACTCATACACCTATACATCCTGTTACACACCGCCACTCATCCATAGAGTTACTCACACACATAGTCACACATGCAAACAAAGTATCAAACATCCATTTACTTGCATATACAGTTCTACACACACTACCACACTTACTTCTACAGAAACTTACACATACTTACTCTCTTAAACAATCACTTATAGAAACACCTACTTATTTGTACAGGAACTCTTCCAATCTCTCACTCTCAAATATACTCACTTATATACACCAATACTCACATATACTAGTTTAAAACATATGTAGTTACTCATAAAGACACTATTGAGACAGTCATTCACTCACTAACACACCCATACACATACTCATCCACCTATACAGTCCTGCACACATGCTGTCTTCAACACATACAAACAGTGAGTCACTCAGACTCTTCCACTCTCTCACCAGAAGTGAAACCAGGCCACGCGGACACTTTCACAATACAACAACCGGGAATGCACTTTTCGGTAAAAAAAACACATTCCTTCCTCCTAATTAATCAAATAAACGTCTCACTGAAGAACAGGGGCCAGCTTCGATCGGTAAAGAGCCGTTACAACGACTTTTTTACTTTGCGATACCATTACAACGCATGCATTACCACGCATGCGTTGTACATCACGAAGTCATTACTATGCATTTTTTTAGAACGCATGGTCATTTACCACGCATGCCTTTACAACTAATTTTGTTGTAAAGGTATGTATGGTAAATGACCATGCGCTCTAAAAAACTTGTAGACGATCCATGTCGTTGTAACGAAACAGAGGCTGTTCCGTTTCCTCACAACGACGTGCACCGTCCCTCAGAGACGACGTGAAGCAGGAACCACGAGGAAAGAGGAACCACGAGGAGTGAGAGGTAAGGGGGATTGGGCATGGGGTGGGGGTTTCCTTTCTAGGGTTTAGGGTAGTGCAGTGGTGTTTGGGTAGTGTAGGGGGTCATGCTGGGGGTAGTGTTTTAGGGTTTAGGGTAGTGCAGTGGTGTTTGAGTAGTGTAGGGGGTCATGCTGGTGGTAGTGTTTTTAGGGTTTAGGGTAGTGCAGTGGTGTTTGTGTAGTGTAGGGGGTCATGCTGGGGGTAGTGTTTTATGGTTTAGGGTAGTGCAGTGGTGTTTGGGTAGTGTAGGGGGTCATGCTGGGGGTAGATTTAGGGTTTAGGGTAGTGCAGTGGTGTTTGGGTAGTGTAGGGAGTTGTGCTGGGGGTAGTGTTTTAGGGTTTAGGGTAGTGCAGTGGTGTTTGTGTAGTGTAGGGGGTTGTGCTGGGGTACTGTTTTAGGGTTTATGTTAGTGCAGTGGTGTTTGGGTAGTGTAGGGGGTAGTGCTGGGGTAGTGTTTTAGGGTTTAGGGTAGTGCAGTGGTGTTTGTGTAGTGTAGGGGGTAGTGCTGGGGGTAGTGTTTTAGGGTTTAGGGAAGTGCAGTGGTGTTTGTGTAGTGTAGGGGGTCATGCTGGTGGTAGTGTTTTAGGGTTTAGGGTAGTGCAGTGGTGTTTGTGTAGTGTAGGGGGTCATGCTGGGGGTAGTGTTTTATGGTTTAGGGTAGTGCAGTGGTGTTTGGGTAGTGTAGGGGGTCGTGCTGGGGGTAGATTTAGGGTTTAGGGTAGTGCAGTGCTGTTTGGGTAGTGTAGGGAGTCGTGCTGGGGGTAGTGTTTTAGGGTTTAGGGTAATGCAGTGGTGTTTGTGTAGTGTAGGGGGTTGTGCTGGGGGTACTGTTTTATGGTTTAGGGTAGTGCAGTGGTGTTTGGGTAGTGTAGGGGGTCGTGCTGGGGGTAGATTTAGGGTTTAGGGTAGTGCAGTGGTGTTTGGGTAGTGTAGGGAGTCGTGCTGGGGGTAGTGTTTTAGGGTTTAGGGTAGTGCAGTGGTGTTTGTGTAGTGTAGGGGGTTGTGCTGGGGGTACTGTTTTAGGGTTTATGTTAGTGCAGTGGTGTTTGGGTAGTGTAGGGGGTAGTGCTGGGGTAGTGTTTTAGGGTTTAGGGTAGTGCAGTGGTGTTTGTGTAGTGTAGGGGGTAGTGCTGGGGGTAGTGTTTTAGGGTTTAGGGAAGTGCAGTGGTGTTTGTGTAGTGTAGGGGGTCATGCTGGGGGTAGTGTTTTAGGGTTTAGGGTAGGGCAGTGGTGTTTGTGTAGTATAGGGAGTTGTGCTGGGGGTAGTGTTTTAGGGTTTAGGGTAGTGCAGTGGTGTTTGTGTAGTGTAGGGGGTTGTGCTGGGGGTACTGTTTTAGGGTTTATGTTAGTGCAGTGGTGTTTGGGTAGTGTAGGGGGTAGTGCTGGGGGTAGTGTTTTAGGGTTTAGGTTATGGCAGTGGTGTTTGGGTAGTGTAGGGGGTCATGCTGGGGGTCGGTTTAGGGTAGTGCAGTGGTGTTTGTGTTGTGAGGGGGTCATGCTGGGGGTAGTGTTTTAGGGTTTAGAGTAATGCAGTGGTGTTTGTATAGTGTAGGGGGTAGTGTTTTAGGGTTTAGGGTAGTGCAGTGGTGTTTGTGTAGTGTAGGGGGTCATGCTGTGGGTAGTGTTTTAGGGTTTAGGGTAGTGCAGTTGTGTTTGTGTAGTGTAGGGGGTCGTGTTTTAGGGCATAGGGTAGTGCAGTGGTATTTGGGTAGTGTAGGGGGTCATGCTGGGGTTAGTGTTTTAGGGTTTAGGGTAGTGCAGTGGTGTTTGGGTAGTGTAGGGGGTCGTGCTGGGGGTAGTGTTTTAGGGTTTAGGGTAGTGCAGTGGTGTTTGTGTAGTGTGGGAGGTCATGCTGGGGGTAGATTTAGGGTTTAGTGTAGTGCAGTGGTGTTTGGGTAGTGTAGGGAGTCATGCTGGGGGTAGTGTTTTAGGGTTTAGGGTAGTCCAGTGGTGTTTGTGTAGTGTAGGGAGTCGTGCTGGGGGTAGTGTTTTAGGGTTTAGGGTAGTGCAGTGGTGTTTGGGTAGTGTAGGGGGTCGAGCTGGAGGTGGTGTTTTAGGGTTTAGGGTAGTGCAGTGGTGTTTGTGTAGTGTAGGGGGTCGTGCTGGGGGTAGTGTTTTAGGGTTTAGGGTAGTGCAGTGGTGTTTGTGTAGTGTAGGGGGTCGTGCTGGGGGTAGTGTTTTAGGGTTTAGGGTAGTGCAGTGGTGTTTGTGTAGTGTAGGGGGTCGTGTTTTAGGTTTTAGGATCGTGCAGTGGTGTTTGGGTAGTGTAGGGGGTCGTGCTGGGGGTAGTGTTTTTGAGTTTAGGGTAGTGCAGTTGTGTTTGGGTAGTGAAGGGGGTCGTTCTGGGGGTAGTGTTTTAGGGTTTAGGGTAGTGCAGTTGTGTTTAGGTAGTGAAGGGGGTCGTGCTGGGAGTAGTGTTTTAGGGTTTAGGGTAGTGCAGTGGTGTTTGTGTAGTGTAGGGGGTCATGCTGGGGGTAGATTTAGGGTTTAGGGTAGTGCAGTGGTGTTTGTATAGTGTAGGGGGTCATGCTGGGGGTAGTGTTTTAGGGTTTAAGGCAGTGCAGTGGTGTTTGTGTAGTGAAGGGGTCGTGCTGAGGGTAGTGTTTTAGGGTTTAGGGTAGTGCAGTGGTGTTTGTGTAGTGTAGGGGGTTGTGCTGTGGGTAGATTTAGGGTTTAGGGTAGTGCAGTGGTGTTTGGGTAGTGTAGGGTGTCGTGCTGGTGGTAGTGTTTTACGGTTTAGGGTAGTGCAGTTATGTTTGGGTAGTGTAGGGTGTCGTGCTGGGGGTAGTGTTTTAGGGTTTAGGGTAGTGCAGTGCTGTTTGGGTAGTGGAGGGGGTAGTGTTTTAGGGTTTAGGGTAGTGCGCCCAACCAGCCACAATATCCGTGGACAAAGGGGATCCTGACTCTTTGGAACACTCCGTCAATTGAATAATTTGGGTCAAGGGCCCTACCACGTCCAAGACCTATCAATTCCTTTCTTCGGATCCCTCATATACTTGGAGAAAAAGGTACATAGTTTCTCATCAATTTCAGGCATGTGTGCCACCTTCCCCTTCAGTGAGGGCCTGGGGCACTCTCCCCTCATCCTATTCCTGACCTCCCTTTCAAGGGGTTGATGGATTTTCCCCACCACATACTCTGCCACTTTGGTGTCAGGTGTCCACTTCGCTGACCTAGGATGGTAAATTTGGGTAGGCTCGAACATGTCCGAGTGGACCCCGTCCCCAACCGGGGACTGAGAGGAGTGGGACTCTGGACGCCAGGGTCGCCCCGAGTCCTTATCCTCATCGGAGGAGAAATCATCCTCCGATACACCCTCTCCCTCTAAGGGAAACCCGCCGTAGGGGTCTACAATAGTGGTGACAGTGTCGCAATTTTCTCCGGGCCCCTCCTCCTCCCGGCAGGGTGCATGTTTTAGCGTTCGCGCACTCTTGAGGAAGGTCTCCGTAAGTTTATCAAATCCTTCCAAGTGCCCCGCGTTATGCTTAATGGCCCTTTTATTCCCCATCTGGGAGCTACTGGGACCCGCCACCACCAGATCTGGGTCACTGAACACCCCAGGGATGCTTTTCGCCAGCTTATCAACCTGATCCCTAAGAGGAGCCAGCGCCCTAGAAATAGCCAGAGAGAGGGCTTGGTCCACTGCTGGAGGGAGAAGTTGGGGGCCATTCCTCCTCCACTTCCTGGTAGGAGGAGTAAAAATGGTCTTCTGGAGAAGACATGATAGCAGAGGGTGTGAGCACAGAACAAATGCCCTTAAAATCCTTAAGGCAGCCCCCTCGCCGGTGCTCCAACAGCTGGGCTTTCCCCGAAGCTATTATAAGAATAGACTGAGGCGCAATACCAATTACGACCACCAGGTGGCGCTGGTCACTAACGTGGCCATGCGGTGTCAAAATTAGGCGAGGGTTGGTCGGGAATCAAGCGGACACTAAAGGAGTGACCGGATTCCCAAACGCGCGTAAAGACCAGCGGGAGTGCTCGACGGAGCTGCCTCGCTCGGACCAGACGCGCCTGACAGGATCTCACCGCGCGCAGAGCACACAGCGGGAGAAACTGCGAGGGGGAGAACGCGCTCGGGCAAGAGCCTGCTGCGTAGGGATAATGAAACAATACCAAGGCAATAATGCTAATAACGTGCACAAGAAACCGCTATACAAACAGCAACAACGTCAGATTAAGCCAAGAATGTAAGGAATGCACTTAACTGACGAGTAGTGAAGAAAGAGGAAGCGGAAGGGACGTCACGATATTATATACGATGGACTGTGATATGATTGGACTATAGTTGCCTTGGAGACTACCCCCCTAATGGTGCATGGGTTGTGTAGTCTTTTGTTTAATGATTGTTGTGTTACGTTTTCTTTGCACTGCTATGCAAATAAAGTGAGGAAAGATATGCATAATCCTCACCTCCGTCCTGCCATAGAATTCATTAAACTTTATTTGATCTGATTTAGAAACATAGATCATAAAAGTGTACATAAAAACAGTAAATCCTCTTTCCTAATACAATACAGTGAGAATTAATTAAAACCAGTAGGTAAAAACGGGTGTTACAAAGCCCGGTTCAGAGCAACTTCAGGTTAACAGAATCGTAAAGGTCAATGTTTCGCAAGATCAATCTCATGTACTTCGTGCAAAATACGCAATAAGGGGTCCAAGTAAGATGTAACGCTCCAATACCTGACCAGTTTGCACTATTTAAAACTGCAGAAAAACTAAAAATAAAAAGTGTTTTGCACACTTCTGTCATTGGGCTATATGTGGGCTACATCTGGGTGATATTTGTGCTACATTTGGGCTCTTTTTCTCTGGTGGCCATCTTGGGAGACTTATTTGTTATGAAGTTTCCTAATTTCGTCATTTACTGCAGTCTCCTCAGTAGGAAATGCTTTCAGTTTTTTACTTTGATTCCATCAAGAAGGCATTCAGATGTGTCACACATTTGCCATAAATTCAGAATATTAGCACTCTAGTTGTTCATTAGATCCCTGTAGTAAAGCTACTGCTCACCAGGGAGTTAACTGGAAGTCTACTGCTGGTATTGAAAGTGATTGTTTCAGTCTGCATGTCAGAATTTTCTAATGAAATAGAAGAGGATTTGAGATCTCACTTAAACATGCCCTAAATTTTCTTTCTGCAGCACTAACCATAATTTCTATGGCAAAATGAACCCCCTCATTTTGTTCCTTTTTAAATTAAATATTTTAAGTGTTACCAGTTTATTCCAATCAAGATGGCTTCAGGTGTGCCATACTTTTGTCATACGTAAGGCTGTTAGCACTCTAGTTGTTCTTTAGAACACTCTGGGAAGCTGCAGTAGAACACAAAGGCATCAACTGACAGGCTGCTCCTGTTGAAATATAACAGGAAGATATTTGAGATCTCACTTAAAACATGTCCTAATTTTTCTTTCTACAGCACTAACCATAATTTCTATGACAAAATGAACCCCCTCATTTTGTTCCTTTTTAAATTAAATGTTTTAAGAGTTACCAGTTTATTCCAATCAAGATGGCTTCTGGTGTGCCATAATTTTGTCATAAGTAAGACTGTTAGTGCTCTAGTTGTTCTTTAGAACACTCTGGGAAGCTGCAGTAGAACACAAAGGCATCAACTGACAGGCTGCTCCTGTTGAAATATAACAGGAAGATATTTGAGATCACACTTGAAACATGTCCTAATTTTTCTTTCTACAGCACTAACCATAATTTCTATGACAAAATGAACCCCATTATTTTGTTCCTTTTTAAATTAAATGTTTTAAGTGTTACCAGTTTATTCCAATCAAGATGGCTTCAGGTGTGCCATACTTTTGTCATAAGTAAGGCTATTAGCACTCTAGTTGTTCTTTAGAACACTCTGGGAAGCTGCAGTAGAACACAAAGGAATCAACTGACAGTCTCTGCCCTTGTTGGATGTACATGTTTTACTGAGAATGTCAGACTTCATTCTCACACTACTGAGAAAGATAAGGTGAATTTACAGAAAATATGCTCTCATTTTAGCTTCTGGAGCACCTTCCAAAACTGTATGGGACAAGCATGTGAAAATAGTTTTCTCTCAAACATGATTCATGATATCCCAGCAGATATCACAGGGTAAAATCACCTTAGAACACACCACAATTCCTGAAATTAGTATGGTACCGTCAACAAATGAATTCTAATGTAACTAAAGTTTGTTATCACCCTTTATAGTTCTCCTTTTGGTAACCCTCAAAATCTTCGATTCACTACAATGCATTTCAATGGGGTACTATCATTTATATTGGTCCCAAGATGGCTGCCAGCAATTCCAGGATGAAGTGCTGACAGCCAATCAGATCTCACGATGACATGTGTGGTTAGGCTCCGCCCAGATATATATGTGTTTTTACTTTTGATTTTCTCAGGAACTACTGAACGGATTTACACCATTTAACAAAAGGGTTCTTTCTGAACCAAAAACTACCTCTTTGCCAAATTTGGTGTAATTCCGTTCAGCAGTTCGGGCTGTAGCCTTGCGTAAAGTTTCCTATGGGAAATTGATTTTTTGACTCTTATTTTTTGAATTTCTCCGCAAATACTGAACGGATTTACACCATTTAAAAAAGGTCGCTTTCTGAACCAAGCGCTACCTTTTTGCCAAATTTGGTGTAATTCCGTTCAGCAGTTCGGGCTGTAGCCGTGTCTAAAATTTCCTACGGGAATTAACATAGAGAAAACACGTTTTGGGACCCCCTTTTTTCTCAGCCCCCGCTTGCCGAATCACCCCGAAACGTTCAGGATAGGAGCAGACCAGAGCGCCCCATGAGTTTTGAAAATTTCGCGAAGATTCATCAACCGGCGCCAAAGTTATTGGAAATAGAATGTTGCGAATTTCCTATGGAAAATAGGTCCTAACTATAACTATCTACTGGCGACCGCCAGTAGATAATATATGTATATATATATATAGGCAAAAAATATATATGTGTGTATATATATACTAAAATATATATACATACCTATATATTTACAATATAAATACAAATATACAGATATTAAAAGTTACATTTATAGAAACATATAAATATGAATACTATAATACAAGCTAACTATCATCAAGGGCATAAAAGATTTACTTCCAATTCCAGAGGAAAACAATGTTTACCAAATAGCACATTTGCAATTATACATCATTACTACAAACCTGCACATACATGGACAACAGAAGATCTGCATTATATTATGGACCTAGGAGATGCTTTATATACAGAAATGCATTCCCTTAATAAAGAAATACTAATGCACCCGGATGATTTGCCTGATTACATCCAACACAATAACAACATTTATTCTATAAAGCTATCTAAACCTTATTTTGGAAACATATTACAGCGTATTGATCCATTATATCCAGATATTGAAACAGCACTAACATATACACTAAGTTTGCATTTTGGTATTATATTATGCATGGATGCTTATGTAATTTCTATTATGCACAATAGTAATGCATACTTTGTATTTGATTTACATAGTCGTGATAGACAAGGAATGCCACACCCAAACGGAACATGTATAGCTATACAAATGAATACATTTAATAAACTTATGGAATACATACAGAATTTAGCAAATAGTTTAAAGCCTTATAATACTGATTATGTTGCATTTGAATTAACCCCAATTGATATAGATACCATTAAAAGAAATTCACTTTACAAAGCACTGCAAAGAAAGCAACTTAAAAAGATGCTTGTACAAGACAAGAAATTTATGTGCATACCACTAAAGCATATACAATTGCTTATGAAGCAACGACTATAGATACTTTGGAAACCAGGGAAAAAAATCACACAAGATACTATTAACAACAGCATAGTTAATATAGAACAAACAGCGACATCATTAT
Source organism: Calotriton arnoldi (assembly GCA_963921515.1). Taxonomy (NCBI): domain Eukaryota; kingdom Metazoa; phylum Chordata; class Amphibia; order Caudata; family Salamandridae; genus Calotriton; species Calotriton arnoldi. Next base: position 673,751 of record CAWUFW010009806.1, read on the forward strand.
GTAATATGCATATTACGAAAACATGTACAAAAACAATTAGGAGTACAATAAAAACTACTCCAAAAACAACAAAAAAAGTAACTCAAAAAAGTAACAGTAATAACGAAATAAACATCACAAAATCATTTATTCCAATATATAATGCAAATATTAATTAATCATTTGCAAATATAGTTAGCAAATCACTTGTATCTGCTAAGGAAATTAATCAAACAATGGCACAGCATAGTAACAGCAATAGCACACCTAATTTACAACAACCATCTGCCTCTATACCTAAAACACAGAAGTGTAATAAAGCTGCATTAGCAATTCACAATACACACATACTAACTACTAAAACATATACAAATATAACACAAGATAATGACAATTATGCAATATCAACTTTTAATGCACATACAGCAAAGCCTCCTTCTAAAACAAATGCAGAAGTAGAACAATTCATTACTTCACACCAACAAAACATATTTGGTACTGATATAGAAACAGGTATAATAGTACAAGCAAATTATCATCAAGGACATGAAACATTTTCAAGCAACTCAAAAGGCAAAGCAAAGCCTAGCAAATAGTACATTTGCAATTATACATAATTACTATAAACCTGTACATACATGGGCTACACAAGACTTACATAATATTATGAATCTGGGAGATGCTTTATATCTAGAAATGCACTCTCTTACTAAAAATATATTATTGCAGCCTGAAGATTTACCTAAATACATTCAACACAATAACATTGTATATTCTATTAAGCTATGTAAACCTTTCTTTAAAAACATAGTCACACCACTTGATCCTTTACATGCAGACATTACAACCACAATAGATAATGCACTGCCTTTACATACAGGCATTTTAGTATGCATAGATACATATGTACTTGCTATTGTAAAAAGAATAAATACATACTTTATATTTAATTCACATAGTTGTAATAACAAAGGAATGCCTCACCCAAATGGAACATGCATTACTATGCAATTAAATACCTTTAACAAACTAATGGAATACATTTTTACATTGACTAATACTATAAAACTCCCTACTGCAAATTATGTAGCATTTACAATAACTACAATTGATATTAAAACTATTAAAAAAATATCACTTACAAAAACACTAAAAAGAAACACTAGTAACGAGAAAGAACATATATGTCCATACCACAAATACATCGAAAAATACACTAGCAAATGTTATTGCACCTACTTTACAAACAGAAACAATTAGTTTAGGGAGCATAACAGTAACAGCATAATTAATACATACCAAACATCTACTGAACAGAATAAAACACATACTAATAAAACATATACACATATAGTTAGCAATACACTTACACCTAGTACATCTACACCAACACAACTTAAAAATAGTCACAACAATAGCATAACAGGTACACTACAACAATTTACTGCTTTAGATATTGCAAATATTTTTACCACATGTCCACATGTAGTTAGCAATACATATAATATGACTATACAAAAACCCAACTATATAACAATAAATACGGACTGTAATAGTATTTTTACTAGAGAAAAAGCAGTGACATCAATATGTAATTCTCCAACACTTACACACTTAGACACTTTTATTAATACACAACAACAGAATGAATCAAATACTCACAAAGTAACAATTAGTAGCCAATTACCATTACCAGTTCGAAGTAGAAAAAGAAAGCTGGAAGAAAATGACATAGAAAATACAAATAGCAGTCACTCATACACAAACATAGAAACAAGAAATGCAATCATAAGTAATTTTCATAACGAAATATTATATGGCCCAGAATACACTTGCACTATTTGCAATCAATTGTGGCATAAACAATCACTACGACAAACACATAGGGGCCGATTCCGATTCGGACCGGAAATCTCTCCGACCGAGCCGGACCCGGAGAGATATCCGACCGAATCGGACCCGTGCAGCCCGACCGAACGAGTACGATGCATCCGTATGCTATCGTACTCGAGTCGGTCGGACTCCCATTGAAGTCAATGGGACCCGGTCGTACAACACGTACGCGGGCTCCCATTGCCTCAATGGGTGCGAGGCAAACAAGGGCGCCCCCTACAGCGGGTGCGTGGCGAAGCGGCTCGCGCCGTACACGCACAGGTAGGGGGGACCCATGGGTCCCCCCTGTGTGCGACTCGCGTGGCTACGCATACAGGGGGGTCCGACACGGACCCCCGAAGTACGGCTCCAACTGCTCTTTCGAGCCGGACGGTGCGTGTCGGTCGGACTGCTCGCGGCGCACATCGTACTTACCCGGCCGGGCAACGTCTCCATTGCGCGGTGCGAGTCGTGTCCGAGCGAGTCAGTCGGTGCGGTTAGACCCGGAAACGAGTCGGTCGGAGCGGTTGGGACGCCCGAACGAGTCGGTCGGCGATTTCGCATCGTACTCGCTCGTCCGGACGCGCGTACAAATCGGTCGGGAAATAGGGCTCCGAATCGGATCCGGTTAAGCCGAATCCGATTCGGAGCCCTACCGGCCGAGATCGGAATCGGCCCCATAGTCTAAGTAAATATCCCAAATTTATACAATGTAACATTAGCATATGTAAAACAAACCTTATATGCAATACATGCTATATATATATTTGTAAAGATAAAATACCACCCTGTTCCTTTTATAATGGGATGAAATTTCCTAATATACCATCTGAATTACACTTACATAATTTAGAAGAGAGATTAGTATCACCAAGAATTCCCTTTCTGCAAATTAAAACATTACCACATGGGTCCCAAAAATCATTATCAGGTGCTGTTGTTAATGTACCAGCAGATGTTATGACAACAGTTACAGTATTACCAAGGCAAATTAATGATAACATAACAATCCCTATAAAATTAAAAAGAAGATTAAGTTACAAATCGTATACACATTTTGAAAATGTTAGACCAAATAAAGTAAAACGTGCAGCAATATGGTTAGCACAAAATAGCACTATGTATAAAGAATATGGAGTAACTGTTAATCCAGACTGGGAGTATAGCCCTAAAGAAATAAACCATTGTAGTGAAACTTCTGAAACAAACAATACATCTGATTCCTCAGATAACATTCCAGCAGGAAACTTAGACACTATGATAACTAATGAAACTATTACCACTGAAAACATTAATATCTTAAGTTTAGCACCTGCAGAATATAACACGCCAAGAGGTATATATGAAGATATAGATTCTGAATATTTAGCTTTCCCTACAATATTTGGTGGAGAGCGAAGGCCTACTAATAAAGATAGACATGTACCTATACATTATAGCACAATATGTCAATGGGAATTAAGGCGCTATGACAGAAGAGTAGCTAAATGTATAACAAATATTTTCTTTAAATCAAAAAAGTTACACATAAAACAAATACAAGGTAAAATATACATATCACTTAGAAAACATTTTAATACCGGGAAAGTTATAACTGCAAAAGACATAAAAAACAATTTAGAAAGCATTTTACAATACAATGAAGGATATAAAATACTTAAAACTATACGTAGTTCGCCACCATATTGGGAGCATTGCAAAAAGACCTTTTTGCAATGATAAGGTAATTAGGGATTCCAACATTTTTTTAACATTATCAGAAGCAGAAACCAAATGGTATCATTTAATTAACATATTATTGCGTATTGAAAATAGGAAGGAGTGCACAAAAGAAGAATTTGAAAATATGTCTTGGGACACAAAATGCACATTAATACAACAAAACCCTATTACATGTGCACGACATTTTGACTTCCAAGTTAGAAAATTATTTAATTGTATATTATTACATGAAAGTAACCCAATTGGCAAAATAATAGATTACTTTTATCGAGTTGAATTCCAACAACGGGGTTCACCACATATACATGCTTTAATATGGATAGAAAATGCTCCACAGTTTGAGAAATCAGAACTAATAGAAGTTATTAGCTTTATAGATAAGTATGTCACATGTGCAAAAACACAAGATCCATATATAGAACCTCTATTAACACTCCAAAGACATGGACATACAAAAAATTGCCGCATAAAACAAAAAAAAACATGCAAATATCAGTATCCTAAATATCCAATGCCAGAAACTATGATACTAGAACCATTAACACTAGACAAAGCAAATAAAGAGCTGCTACAGCAAATAGAATTAATACATGCAACTATAAATACACAAGACTTTCAAAGCTATACTTTTAATCAATTCTTACAATATATGCAATTAGATAGAAAACAATATATTGTATGTATAAGATCTATTACAGAAAAAAAATACTATTTTTTTAAAGAGAACACCAGCTGAATGCTTTATTAATAACTACAATGCTACAATTTTACAAGCGTGGCAGGCAAACATAGATATACAATACATACTAGACGCATATGCTTGTGCAGTATATATTGTTTCATATATTAGCAAATCACAACGCGGGATGAGCAAAATAATTGCACAAGCAGCAAAAGAAGTATATCACAATCCAAATATTAAAGATCAACTTAAGCACATAGGTAACAAGTTTTTAAACTGTTCAGAAATAAGTGCACAAGAAGCAGCTTATCTAATACTTCAGATACCCTTACGGAAAAGTTCTCGATCTTTTATATTCATTAATACAAACTCCACAGAAAAGCGCACATATTTAATGAGAGACATAGATACTATTAATTCATTACCGGATACATCCAGTAGCATAAAATATGATAATATTATTGTAAAATACAGCAAACGCCTTAAAACATTAGAACAATGTACATTAGCTGACTATGCATCCATGTACAATGAAAAGAATAAAAAACAAAAAACAAAAAAACAAACTGACCATGACAATTTACTTATAGAAAATAACTTTTACAGCTCAGATGAGGAAGAACTTGAGATACAGAACTTACATTATGAATCGATATCCACAGACTATACAAAACGCAAAAAAACTAAAATCATTCGTTATTGCAGATTTAACAAAAACAACGACTCAGAAAATTATTACAGAGAATTACTAATGCTTTATTACCCTTGGAGAGAAGAAACAAAAATAATTTGTGATAAAGCAACATATTTTGAACAATATATGCAAATTAAAGACACAGTTGACATAAATCATAACAAATATAATAAGCATAATGAAACACTCACAACTACTAATAGCAACACCAACAATGATACAGTACATACATTACCAGTATCTCCAATAGCTACAGAAACCGTTGACACCATATGCAATGCAGCCCAATTTAATGAACAACAACTACTATATGACTTGTCATTAGATTTAGGCATTAGAAGCACAACTGTAGAAGAAACATTAACTAATAATGTGCTACCAAATGAGCAATATAATGATATAATGCAAAATCTAACTACAGAACAACTCAACTTTATATACCATCATTTACATTGGATAAAAACAAAAGAAACACCTTGCTACACATTCTGTACTGGTGGTGCAGGAGTTGGGGAAAGCTTCCTTATTACTGCACTTTACCAAACCTTATTACGTTACTACAATACAAAAGCAGGAGAAAATCCAGATAACATCTATATATTGCTTATAGCTCCAACAGGCAAAGCAGCACATAACATAAATGGAAAAACACTACATAGCACATTTAAGATACCTGTTTCACAAATGTTAACTCATAAACCACTAACTCATGAAAACAGGAGTGCACTACAAAATGAATTAATGCATATTAAATTACTAATAATAGATGAAATATCAATGGTAGGAACAAATATGTTCAATTTCATACATAACAGATTACAAGAAATCAAAATGTCTAACCAACCCTTTGGAGGAATCTCCATTTTAGCAATTGGAGATTTCTATCAATTAAAACCTGTTTTTGACACATACATATTTGAAAATTCTAGACATTCATATGGACCACTAAGTACAAATTTATGGCAAACACATTTCAGATTATTTGAACTCACAAAAATTATGAGACAACTAAATGACCTACCATTTGCAGAACTACTGAACAGATTAAGAGAAGGAAACAAACAAGCACAGATATTATACAGATAAAATTACGAGAAGTAGAACCACCTGACAGCATTAGCAAAACTATACCTTATATTATATCAGCAAACAAAGAGGTTAATAACATTAATAATGAAGTTTTAATGCAACATACACAAAACTATCCCGTTTACACAGCAATAGCAATAGATACAGTTGCTTCAGATCTTGCAGAACAAGTAAAGCAAACAATACTCAAACAACTACCTACTGATCCAGCAAAAACAATGGGTCTTGCATACATATTACACATTGCATTAAAATTACGCTATGATTTAACTTGTAATATAAATGCTAAGGATGGCTTAAAAATGGTGCAACAGGTATAGTACAATTTGTTGAAGCTATCAATAACACCCCAATTGTAATTTGGATTAGTTTTGATAATGAAAATGTAGGGAAATTAACAAGGCAGCAAAACAGGCACATATATCACATAAACATAGCACAAAATTGGACACCAATTCATCCTATATCAAGGCATTTTCAATTTACAAAACAATTTATTACAATTATACGCAAACAATTTCCATTGCGCCAATCATCTGCACGTACTATACATAGGACACAAGGCGAAACTATTGAACCACTTTATATACACTTTAACAATAGCAAAATACATCACTTACATTATGTAGCTTTAAGCAGAGCAAAATCATTATCAAACATATATATTAAAAACTTTAATGAAGACAAAATAGTTGTACATCCAAAAGTACACGAAGAGATGAGCAGATTGAGAACAAATATGCAATTGCAAATCTCAGTACCACAAATAGGGCAATATACCCAACATTTTAATATTATTGTACATAATATACGCTCACTACAAAAAAATTACAAAGCAATGATATCAGACAATAATATCATGAATGCTGATATCCTATGCCTAACAGAAATAAACACAACTAAAAAAGCAGATACCACTAGCTTTTTGATTAAACAATACCACCTAATAATATTTGACAAATTTCACAATCAGCTAACAAAGCATGGGATAGCAATATATTACAAAAAAAACTATTTCTTATTACCAATATATGAAACACAACACGGAATTGACATTTTACATTTTACTCAACATCTTAATAGTAACAACTACTTATTTGTAATACTATACAAGCCACCACATGTACATATACAAACGCTATTAGAAGTATTAACAACCATATTAAACTTCTACCCTGATTATAAATATATTATTACGGGCGACTTCAACATAGATTTAAAAAAAGTATCACAAAACACAACACTACTATTACAATATATGCACAGCCAATTTAACTGTAACCAAAAAATACAAGACTACACAACAGACTACAATTCTATACTAGATCATATCTATACTAATGAAGATTTAGAACACTATGGTACATTAGAGTCATATTACAGTGATCACAAAGCCTTATGGTTAGCAATTTAATGTGCAATATGTATACTTTAATATGCTTTTCTCATTTCAGATAATTCGTATGGTTAGCAATTTAATGTGCAAAATGTATAATTGAATATGCTTTTCTCATTTCAGATGATTTCTATACAAGAACTTAAACAAACAAAACATGAAGAAAGTAAACCTTATCAGAAGGCAATACGCGCAAACATAATTAAGTGTTCAAGCAAAACATATTACAGGAATGCAAAACAGGAGAACAAAATCTTATATCATCTTGCTCTGGCAGACGAAAGTGGATCAATAAAAGCTACATGCTACAATGATGAATATTACAATCAGACAAAAGAACAGAATGGAATTATCATCAGAAATTTTATTATCAAGAACAATATTGTGATCCTGACAAAGCAGACAAAAGTCTCTAGAATGCCAGCAATAACAATACCGCAGGCGATAATAAAAGAAGCAGAATATATTCTGCAACCACCTGCTCCACCACTTTCTCCAATAAAAACCGTCCGAGAAGCAAACCTAAAATCACTAATGAGCATTTCAGGGACAATATCAGAGGTACGTTGCTCACAAAGTAAGCATGCATTTAAAAGTAATAACTATTGGTTTTAATTTTAAGCAACTACAATACAAATATGTTACAAACATTGCTTTAACATAATCGCAAATGTATATGCAAATGTGTACAGACAAAATCTATATTTATAGATTTACATGCATATAAATGCATACATTTAGTACTGCTATTCTCCAAACCATATCCAAAAGATACATACATTACAAACAAGCTATAATAAATATATGCATATATGAATTCCTAAAAATTAACACCTGTATATATATATTATATAGATACATATATATCTATATGCATAACATATGCATTTTATATATATATACATTATATATGCATACACATATAAATACACAGATTGGAGCAGAATGTAATACGCGGCCGTCCTGCCGCGGAATGTGCACCACCCCGTAATGTTATGGGGGCCACCCGGCATGGTATCTATCATGTCGGCTATGTGGGCCAGCAGCCGCAAACAGGATTGAGGACGAGTCCACTTGCAGGGTCCATACAGGACAAGATTTGTGTGCTATCCGGACCACATTTCCCAAAATGCACAGTCTCATTCGAACTTCCCATTGGTGGGTGTGCAATATGAAAATGGTGAAGTGGGTTCAGCGTTTGCATACACTGTCTCCGTTCAAGCCTCTGAAGAGAAGCATATGGAGCTTCGAAACACGTCAGGCAATTCCATTACGGAGCAGCTTCTACAAGCGGATCCTCGTCCCTGCCTATCATAAATAAAGCTGCTGATCGAGTGCTACTCACCTGGTGGACAACCTTTGGAGCAGAATGTAATACGCGGCCGTCCTGCCGCGGAGTGTGCACCACCCCGTAATGTTATGGGGGCCACCCGGCATGGTAACTATCATGTCGGCTATGTGGGCCAGCAGCCGCAAACAGGATTGAGGACGAGTCCACTTGTAGGGTCCATACAGGACAAGATTTATGTGCTATCCGGACCACATTTCCCAAAATGCACAGTCTCATTCGAACTTCCCATTGGTGGGTGTGCAATATGAAAATGGCGAAGTGGGTTCAGCGTTTGCATACACTGTCTCCGTTCAAGCCTCTGAAGAGAAGCATATGGAGCTTCGAAACGCGTCAGGCAATTCCATTACGGAGCAGCTTCTACAAGCGGATCCTCGTCCCTGCCTATCATAAATAAAGCTGCTGATCGAGTGCTACTCACCTGGTGGACAACCTTTGGAGCAGAATGTAATACGCGGCCGTCCTGCCGCGGAGTGTGCACCACCCCGTAATGTTATGGGGGCCACCCGGCATGGTAACTATCATGTCGGCTATGTGGGCCAGCAGCCGCAAACAGGATTGAGGACGAGTCCACTTGCAGGGTCCATACAGGACAAGATTTGTGTGCTATCCGGACCACATTTCCCAAAATGCACAGTCTCATTCGAACTTCCCATTGGTGGGTGTGCAATATGAAAATGGCGAAGTGGGTTCAGCGTTTGCATACACTGTCTCCGTTCAAGCCTCTGAAGAGAAGCATGTGGAGCTTCGAAACGCGTCAGGCAATTCCATTACGGAGCAGCTTCTACAAGCGGATCCTCGTCCCTGCCTATCATAAATAAAGCTGCTGATCGAGTGCTACTCACCTGGTGGACAACCTTTGGAGCAGAATGTAATACGCGGCCGTCCTGCCGCGGAGTGTGCACCACCCCGTAATGTTATGGGGGCCACCCGGCATGGTAACTATCATGTCGGCTATGTGGGCCAGCAGCCGCAAACAGGATTGAGGACGAGTCCACTTGCAGGGTCCATACAGGACAAGATTTGTGTGCTCTCCGGACCACATTTCCCAAAATGCACAGTCTCATTCGAACTTCCCATTGGTGGGTGTGCAATATGATAATGGCGAAGTGGGTTCAGCGTTTGCATACACTGTCTCCGTTCAAGCCTCTGAAGAGAAGCATATGGAGCTTCGAAATGCGTCAGGCAATTCCATTACGGAGCAGCTTCTACAAGCGGATCCTCGTCCCTGCCTATCATAAATAAAGCTGCTGATCGAGTGCTACTCACCTGGTGGACAACCTTTGGAGCAGAATATATATATATATATATATATATATATATATATATATATATATATCCACACTAGAACGCTCGTTGAAACCTAGGGACCCATGGAGGGTGGTGCACACCCCGGGAGAGCACCCGGTAAATTAAATCGCAAACAATCCTTCGTGACGCACGAAATGATGCACTCTCAGATTATATGTATATATATATATATATATATATATATATATATATATATATATATATATATATATGCATACATATATGCACATACAAAAAATATATATATATGCATAGTTATATATCTATATGTGCCTATACATGCATATACATATGTGCAAATATATACACACATATATATATATACATATATATGTTTGCATATATATACATATTTACACATATATATACATATATATATGTACCCATATGTGCATATATATGTATTGCATATATATGTAGAAGTATATGTATGTATGCATATGTATATATATGTATACATATATGCCAGTAAATATGCATATCTATATGCATATTTATATATAACCATATATATGTATGCATCTTATTAGAGAACTTTTATTAAAAAGCATACATTTATTTATATATATATATATATATGTATGTACATATATGCATGCATACATATGTATGCAGATATATATGCATATATATGTCATTATTGCAAAGTCTACTTTTATAAACAAAATTATTATGCATATTTATTCCACACAAGTCTCTAATGATGTGTGCTCTCAGGAAAAACAGGTCTGAACTTTGATATGTTGCAAGTTATTTATTTCACATAACGCGTTGTCAACTGCTTCCGCAGTCTTGATCACATGATCAAGACTACAAAAGCAGTTGAAACGCGTTGTGTAAAATAAACAACTTGCTACATATCAAAGTTCAGACCTGTTTTTCCTGAGAGCACATTATTAGAGACTTAGGTGGGAATTGTTTTTGCCAGTTTGCTCTGCTAAAAGTGCGCCACTACCCACAGGCCCTACATATCCAGAAGGAGCAACAAGAAGAAAGTTAAATATACATATGTATATACATATATATATATGCATAAACAAATGAAAATTATATGCATATATATATATATATACATATATATATGTATGCATATAGATATGTGTATATATATCATGTTAAGATTATTTTTTGGAATGCATACAACTTTTTATTTATTTATATATATAAATATATATATGTATATCCATATCTATGCACTTACACATGCATGTATATATTGCAGTATATATATACATATGCATAAGTACATGTATGTATATATTGAAAGATATATATATATATATATATATATGCATATGCTTACATATCCATATATATATGTATGCACATATATAAATCTGCCTATATATGTGTATATATGTGCAAACATATAAATATATGTATATATATATATATATATATATATATATATATATATATATATATTACTGGCAACTCCGTTAAAACACTGGATATCTTCCTTCCAATAACGGAGCACGGACCACAAAGTGATGCAGCAAGATGTTCTTTATTGCTCACCAAACACCTCTACCGCCATGACGCGTTTCAGCCCTGCCACGGGCCTTGATCACATGACATATATATATATATACACACATATATCTGTATAAACATATATATGTATATATATACATGTGTATATATATATGCATATATATACATATATATACATATGCATATCTATATTTATGCAAATATATATGCAAACATACATATGCATATATATATGCATGTATGAATATATGTTTACACATAATGCACCTATCTGACACTGCACTTAGCGAGTCCAGGTGCCGGTAGTTGAAATAAAAGATGCCGGAAATACATTCCTGTGAGCCTGTGATGCCTTTCCTTAGCAGCCCGAGAAGAAGAGGCGTGAAGCCTCGAAACGCGTCGGCGGAAAGAGTAATGGTTGGGGCACGAGACCAAGCTGCATAATCAGGCCGGAGGGCGAAAGTGATGTCGAGTGCCCTTCCAAATGCTTTCGGGCACTTTGTTGAGCGATATATGCATATATATGCACATATAATTGTATATGTTCATATATATATACATACATATATATATCTATGCATATCTATTTTGAATAGTTATTATAATGAATATGTTTTTATATATATATAAATGTATCCTCAACAACGATTCAAAATAAACGCACACTCGGAGATCAGGTAACAATGATAGCTATTTAATGCTCGTTACGCGTTTCGACCGTAGTCTTGATCACAGGACTTGAAATATATAAATGTATATATATATGATTAAAAATATATATGCACTTATATATGCATATCTATATTGTGATATATATAGGCATATGCATATCTACATATATATATATATGTATATGTACATATTTTTGAGGATTTTTAAAAAAATGCATAGATCTTTTTATATATATAAACATCAATATATGTATATGCAAATGTATGCACTTATAGATGCATGTATATATTATCAATGTACTAACATTCATTATTGCAAATGCTTGCTGGGATTTGAAGTTCACCGATGTGGGCTTCAATAATGCTCTAATCAGAAGTCGGCCCAGCTGAGCCACAACCAATGGGTTAACAGCATAATTATTTAAAAGCAGCGTTTGGAGCCAAAACCGATGTGAAGGCATTTGATAAAGACAATTACTGTCGAAACGCGTCATGCCACATTTCCTGCAATAAAGAGTCTTCTTGATGCCCCCGCTGTGTCCTTCCGATTGCTTCCCAGTGAAGAGGTCAAATATTGGATATGTTTGCGCGCTAGCGCCTGGCGCGCTGAAGGGACCCGTCCAACGAGTGTCCGGAGATTCAAGGGCAACAAAGAAAGGTGACTCCAATGTATTGGATTTCTCCGTGACCGCCGCATCCAGGGATTGCTACAGGCTGCTGTAAATGTACAGTTTGTGATTTCACGGAGAGATGGAATCATGGTATTACTATCTCCGGCTAAGCAAGACTTGGACTGATGTGGCTGGACGTCTGGGGCAAAGGAGGATGAATTTTGCAGTGACATCGGATTTGCATCTACATGCGCACAGGCAATGCTTTTAATTTTCTAATATTCAGCACTCACTACGAGAACATTGGGACCGAAATGAGACACTTACCTGGCAGGCCGTTATGGTGCTTGCTGGGATTTGAAGTTCACCAATGTGGGCTTCAATAATGCTCTAATCAGAAGTCAGCCCAGCTGAGCCACAACCAATGGGTTAACAGCATAATTATTTAAAAGCAGCGTTTGGAGCCAAAACCGATGTGAAGGCATTTGATAAAGACAATTACTGTCGAAACGCGTCATGCCACATTTCCTGCAATAAAGAGTCTTCTTGATGCCCCCGCTGTGTCCTTCCGATTGCTTCCCAGTGAAGAGGTCGAATATTGGATATGTTTGCGCGCTAGCCCCTGGCGCACTGAAGGAACCCGTCCAACGAGTGTCCGGGGATTTGAGGGCAACAAAGAAAGGTGACTCCAAGGTATTGGATTTCTCCTTGACCGCCGCATCCAGGGATTGCTACAGGCTGCTGTAAATGTACAGTTTGTGATTTCACTGAGAGATGGAATCATGGTATTACTATCTCCGGCTAAGCAAGACTTGGACTGATGTGGCTGGACGTCTGGGGGCAAAGGAGGATGAATTTTGCAGTGACATCGGATTTGCATCTACATGCGCACAGGCAATGCTTTTAATTTTCTAATATTCAGCACTCACTACGAGAACATTGGGACCGAAATGAGACACTTACCTGGCAGGCCGTTATGGTGCTTGCTGGGATTTGAAGTTCACCGATGTGGGCTTCAATAATGCTCTAATCAGAAGTCGGCCCAGCTGAGCCACAACCAATGGGTTAACAGCATAATTATTTAAAAGCAGCGTTTGGAGCCAAAACCGATGTGAAGGCATTTGATAAAGACAATTACTGTCGAAACGCGTCATGCCACATTTCCTGCAATAAAGAGTCTTCTTGATGCCCCCGCTGTGTCCTTCCGATTGCTTCCCAGTGAAGAGGTCGAATATTGGATATATATATATATATATATATATGGCACACAAAGTTCAAAGCCACAACGTCGACTTGCTTGCAAAAGGACTTTATTCGTCTCGTGACACAGCATGAAAGTTCACTCTCATTCCTTACGCGTTTCGAATAATTAGCACTGTGCTAATTATTTGGGCAGCATGCACCTACAAAATGGGACACTGTTTTTATCATATCTACGTGACACTGGTACTGTAACGCGATTGTGGCATAATGGTCAGATTACGGTGCCGCGTTAAGAAATGATAGTGCCGGTGCATTCTGGGGCCTGTAGTGCAAGCTATGACCATGTGACCACTTGGTATATATTTCACTCACCTGTGATCAAGGCGTTACATCGCCGAAACGCGTAAGGAATGAGAGTGGACTTTCATGCTGTGTCACGAGATGAATAAAGTCCTTTTGCAAGCAAGTCGACGTTGTGGCTTTGAACTTTGTGTGCCTTTAATCTGACAGGATTTCCATTCCTGTATACAAAGCCCGCCCTGCAGGGTCGGGGGCCTCCGGTAAAATGGAACTTTGTTTGGATATATATATATATATATATATATATATATATATATATATATATATATATATATATATATATATATATACACACATATATCTATATAAACATATATATGTATATATCTACATGTGTATATATATATATGCATATATATACATATATATACATATGCATATCTATATTTATGCAAATATATATGCAAACATACATATGCATATATATATGCATGTATGAATATATGTTTACACATATATGCATATATATATGCACATATAATTGTATATGTTCATATATATACATACATATATATATATGTATGCATATCTATTTTGAATAGTTATTATAATGAATATGTTTTTATATATATATATAAATGTATATATATATATGATTAAAAATATATATGCACTTATATATGCATATCTATATTGTGGTATATATAGGCATATGCATATCTACATATATATATATATATATATGTATATGTATATATTTTTGAGGATTTTAAAAAAATGCATAGATCTTTTTATATATATAAACATCAATATATGTATATGCAAATGTATGCACTTATAGATGCATGTATATATTATCAATGTACTAACATTCATTATTGCAAATGCTGCTTTTTAAAAGAAAATTAATATGCTAATAAAAACGGAGAAATTACTGAACATAGGCTATAACAACAAATTATAAACAATTACAACAACTCAACAATCTAATTATATTTCGCAGGAAGAAGCAACTAAAACAATATTTTTTGGAGGCCAAGAAACAAAATTAAAATCCATCACAGTAAATGATACAACGGACTCAGTTAAAATAACTTTGTGGAGAGAAGCAACGGACTTTCCTATACAACTTGGAACATACATCAAAATAACTCATTTAACTGTACATGAGTTCAATGGACAAAAAATATTAAATACAACTCGCAACACACAATTTCAAGTAAGTACGAAAAGCGAAAAATAACAGTATTAACAAAAAAATGTTACTGCTACATACATTAATAAACACATTTTCTTTGCTTCACAGGTAATCGAACCACCACAGGAAAATATAACAATCACAATATACGGACTAGAAAAGACAAACCAAGAGATAAGTACGATAACAGTACAAGTCAAAGACACGGAACATTTCAAATCAATGGACATCAGTAATACCATTCTAATGGACTTTCTGAACATAAGTGCAGACATAGACGATTTCGGAGATGCTCTCATGCCACACTTGCCAAAAACATTAAGGGGCCGATTCCGATTCGGGTCGGACAGCTCAAAAAGAGCCGTCCGGACGCTTACCTCCCGACAGACCCGTCCCGGGAGCCGGTCAGTCCTGCCGATCAAGTACGATGCGTGCATGTGCTGAAAACTCGACCGACACGAACTCGCCAAATAAATACTCAATTCACCCTACGACCCGGTCCCGTAAACGCAGAATCGACTCGCACGGGGGCTAGGTCAGAGCTGTTTCCGGCCGGACAAGTACGATGCGCACTTCCTATGCGCCGAGCGAGTCGACACGTACGGCACGTCACAGCATCCGGAAAAGCTGCATGAAAGGAACGATTCGCGCCACAACACGATCCCCGGACACGAGACGTACAAGCCTGCAACTGGGACGAAACGAACCAACGACCAGTGCAGACGAGACGGTGTCGACATGAATCCCATCGCACAGGTCATACCGATCCTCTACATCCATGGACTGATCCGGAACAGACGACGGAGACGGTAAGAGACACCCCCCCCAAACAAACAGCCGACACGTACCAGTAAACCTGTGACAAACACCCAGACCCCCCCTTGCCCATCACCCCCACCCATAGGGGGCCTCTTGCCTGTCACCACTACCACCCCCACCCATAGGGGGCCCCTTGACAGGGACTACTCTCACCCCCACCCATAGGGGGCCTCTTGCCTGTCACCACTCACACCCCCACCCATAGGGGCCTCTTGCCTGTCACCACTCCCACCCCCACCCATAGTGGGCCTCTTGGCTGGGACTACTCACACCCCCACCCATAGGGGGCCTGTTGCCTGTCACCACTCACACCCCCACCCATAGGGGGCCTCTTGGCTGGGACTACTCACACCCCCACCCATAGGGGGCCTCTTGCCTGTCACCACTTCCACCCCCACCCATAGGGGGCCTCTTGGCTGGGACTACTCACACCCCCACCCATAGGGGGCCTCTTGCCTGTCACCACTTCCACCCCCACCCATAGGGGGCCTCTTGCCTGGGACTACTCACACCCCCACCCATAGGGGGCCTCTTGCCTGTCACCACACCCACCCCCACCCATAGTGGGCCTCTTGGCTGGGACTACTCACACCCCCACCCATAGGGGGCCTCTTGCCTGTCACCACCACCAATAGTGAACTGTGTGAGTACCACTACCAATGCCCACACACATAGGATGGGTGATGTGTAACACATACCCCATACCCCAACATAAGGACTATAAACCAAAGGATATCCACAACAACCTCATGACCACAACATGTAGTCTGTGTACAATACCCACCACAGTGAACATGACCATGTACACACAATGTAACTCACAACACGTGTCTGCAATACCATAGTGTGGCTAACACAAGCCAAGCCTCACATGAGCACTGCAGTAATGTCCTCAACACCCATCACTTGAGTGTACAAAAGGTAACTGTGTGGTACTAAACAGCAGCATATGTAGAGCACTGTGCTAATGGGGTCTCAACCCCCATCAGCACAGTGACATGAAGGTAAGTGTGGGGATCACACATGCAGCATATGTAGAGCACTGTGCTAATGGGGTCTCAACCCCCATCAGCACAGTGACATGAAGGTAAGTGTGGGGATCACACATGCAGCATATGTAGAGCACTGTGCTAATGGGGTCTCAACCCCCATCAGCACAGTGACATGAAGGTAAGTGTGGGGATCACACATGCAGCATATGTAGAGCACTGTGCCAATGGGGTCTCAACCCCCATCAGCACAGTGACATGAGGGGACTCCACTCCTGTGGAAGGAAAGCTGTGCCATATGTTGTCCATGCAGGCCACCAGCATGTCAGCAGTATACTTTGTCACACAGCTAACATATACCACACATTGGTGGCCCTGGTAACAGCAGCCTGGGCACGGGAGGGTCCCCTGAGTCAACTGCACAGAGTCAACACACATGTAGATGAAGTAGCACTGAGGACACAGATGAGTCCATCCACATAGATGCATACACTTGCATGTCCATTGGAGATGGCCACACAGTCAGTGAAATGGGCCAATTGAACCATGCTAAGGCCAACAGGTGTGCATGTGTGTAAGACACTGATGAGACATTGCTAACAAAAGATAGATAACACATTTCCAAAGACCATAATCATGACCCCGTCGGATTGCTGCAAAGGATGACATGGATACACACCCCAACAGGACATACCCCCATGGGCCACATGGTCTCCAGCACAGTGACACTACATTTCCCAGCCATGGAATACACCATCACTGGAGCAAGGGCACGTCAAGTATCAACAACATCATGTACATCTGAAGCAAAACCACTAGTGAACAAAAAGGAGCTTTTATTCAGCCGAGTTATTTGTGAAATGGAAAATCAAGAAGAAAAACATGAAGGCCTATGGCCAGTCCATAAACAGACCCAACAGGGTCAAGTGTCCAAATGCCACATTTGGCATGCCTGCACTGCCAACGGAAGGGGACATACCCCTGGGAGGGGCATACATAGAGGCCAGCCAGGCACCGCAGGTACAGGATCATGGGTCTACAGAAACAGGCAGGGAAGGGCTGGTGGGTGCAGGAGCGGCAGCTGCAGCAGAGGAGTCTGACAGGGTGGGTGCCGGCACGACTGGGGGGCACAAGTCAGGATCAGTGGGTGCCGGCACAACTGGGGGCACAAGTCAGGAGCAGTGGGTGCCGGCACAACTGGGGGGCACAAGTCAGGATCAGTGGGTGCCGGCACAAATGGGGGCACAAGTCAGGAGCAGTGGGTGCCGGCACAACTGCAGTGGGCAGGTCAGAGGGAGTGGACACGGAACCCACTGCAGTGCCCAAGTCAGACCGGGAGGGCAGAGACTCCACTGCAGTGCCCATCCCCAGGGGAGCAGGAAGTGGATCCGGTGATGTGGGCAGGACGGAGGGGGAGGGCACGCCCTCCACAGCAGTGCCACACACAGGCTGAGTGGGGTGTGGGGTGCTGGAAGAGCAAGAGGCAGGTGGGGAAGGCCTGAGCATCTTGGGGATGCGGTAGCGGTGGGTGGGTGAACCTGGGGCAGGGTGTGGTGGTGGGACCTGTGGAGTGGGAGCCTGGGGGATGGCGGGTAGAGACTGTCTGGTGGAGTGTTGGGCCGGTGGTGGGGTCTTGCTCTTCCGTGTGCGGGGGACCTGCGGCGTGGTGTCTCAGCCTGCCTGCGCCTGGGGGAGGGTGTCTGGGGGCGAGGGACACCCCCCTCTGTGTGGCCGGTCCCCCTCTTCCCCTTGTGTGCTGGTGTGAATGGATCAGTGGGGAAGAGTCCGAGGTCGACCAGGAAGAGCCTCTTTGCAGCTGGGGATGCAGTTGAGGCAGTGGAAGGGGCCGTGGAAGGGGCTGTGGAGGGTGAGGCATCGGAGGACTGCGGAATGCCTGTGGATGCATGTGTGTGTGTGTCTGACCCATCCCCGGTGAGTGTATTTTTAGTCCCCTGAGTATGCGTGCGTGCATGTTTAGACTTTGGCTTGGGGGTGTGTGTAGTGCCTGGGTCTGTTGTGTGCAATGATGGTGCAGGTGTGTGTGTGAGTTGGACAGGTAGGGTGCTGGGAGTAGGGGATGGGGCAGGGGCAGGAGGGGGAGGGACTGCTGGAGGAGGGACACTGCTGCCGTCAGTGAGGAGGCCATGCCCTGACTGGTCCTCTGTAGGGCAGACATGGATGATGACATGCCCTCCATGTACGACACCAGCTGGTTCAACAGACCCGTGTGCACATGGAAGACACGCAGCATGGATGTCTGCCCCACATGGATCTGCCGCACAGGTCGACAGACTCCTCACTCAGGGCTGCAGGGGACACAGGGGTAGGGGGTGCGGTGCCTGACTGGAAGGAGACATGCCCATGAACACGGGCGCCTCCACGGACCTTAGATGTGGGAGCCATGGGGAGGGCAGTGATGGTGGAGGCGGGGACAACCTCAACAGGTGTTGGATGGTGGCTGCTGCCACCCGCCTCCACAAGGAAGTCCCTGTCACTGCTGCTGTGGTCCTCAGCTGCGGTGGTGTTTGCCGAGGAGCCCACAGACTCACTCCCCTCCCCTCCGTGCCACTGGGTCCCTCCGACTCCTCAAATTCCGACCCAGTCTGGCTCTCTGGCTCCCCCTGGTCCGTGGAGCGGTCTCCCTCTGTGTCCGTGTCTGTATCTGCACAGGGAAAATAGAATGAAAACACATTAGTCATCTGCACTGACCACACACACCACAGAAAGTACAGCACATCAGTGGCCAAGTGCGGGCATCAATCAGTTGAACTTTGCTAGGAGTGCTCACACAGATTTGCATAGGCCAATGGTTAGTCTGAGAGTCGAGCATGGCATTCACATCCCTCCTGCCCTTGCACCCATCTGTCTTGCGCATGTAGGATCCCTACACCCCACTGCAGACACATGCACCACCTACCCATCACTTGACAAGACCTGAAAATACGTAGTGGTCTGTCAACATGCACACATCACATCTGCTGACAATGGACCTGTACATTTGCCTGGACGTAGGGATGGCCAGTGTTGCATCTGAGAGGCTGGGGCTGAGTACATGCACCAGAC
Source organism: Calotriton arnoldi (assembly GCA_963921515.1). Lineage (NCBI taxonomy): Eukaryota > Metazoa > Chordata > Amphibia > Caudata > Salamandridae > Calotriton > Calotriton arnoldi. The sequence continues at coordinate 694,192 of CAWUFW010009806.1, forward strand.
ATCCTGATCCCCGCAAGTCCTGCATACCTTGGCACAATGGAGTGCATGTTGCACATGACACACTCCTGCTGGATCACCCCTAGGTAGTGTAGTCCCATGGCTCAGCCATGCCTGTGAGATCATACATCACAGTCTCCAGTCACAGGGGGCAGAGCAGCCCTACAACAACTGTCACCACTGTGTCACATTCCCAAGACATGGGGCCTGCAAACTCTGTAGCTGACAACTACACATGACCATCCACAGTAACAACAGCGTCTGGATTCTGATGTGCCCACCCCAGATCCATTGGACGCATGAGAGACATGGGACAGGGCACTCTGAAGCTGAGCAACTCGCACTCTGCTGTGAATGACACCCAGCTGCTGGAACTACCCGGTTGCATGCACCATTGTGCACGGTCAAGTCATCACATCCATACATGTCACAGAGGTATTGTCTCACATGGGCACATCTCAGATTGCATGCTGACCCCAAACCCATGTACACACCAGTGGGCCTGACAACGGTGCCACAGCACAATGACACAGGGGCAGACACCTGAGGGAACTGTTCACCTGGCACAAAGTGCCAACCGAGACACGGGAGTGGGAGTACAGACTGTAGCATGCCCTGGACTAGCCATGACTGTCCTGCTCCACGTGGAACAGGTGATAGCCATGGACAGTAGGCAGGTGGCTGTGCATATGTGACACACTTGAGGTACATGCTCCAGAGGCCCCAACAGTTTACCCAACCAGCAGCATGGGTGTGTGCCGAATGCCCCAGGCACATGTGGTGAGCCCGAGCTGTCAATTGGCCACATGACAGGAGTACATGCAGATAAATACCAGGACCCTGGCATGTACTGTACAATGGTCCCACACTTGAAGCACAACACTGAGTCCCCTGAAGCAATGCTGGCCCACATCCCATGCACCTTCACATGTAAGGGCACAGTTTCCACGTGACACTATGCCCAGACAGAAACAGCAACACCTGGCAAACAGATGAGAAGGGGGCAAGTCACCAGAGAGGGACATGGGTCCTGGACTAACTGAACAATGTACTGTTGAGGTGTTACCAGGCCAGAGGGGGCACATAGCATGTCAGACACAGCACACAGTGCAGTCATGTACTCACCCCCTCCTTGCTGCTGTCTGGCCTTCAGCTGCCCATCCAGGTCCGGGAAGACCACCGCCAGGATCCGGAGCATGTGGGGGATCAGGGTCCGGTGTCCGCCCCTCCTGCGTGGAGGCGACAGCTTCAGCTGGACCCGTGCGATCCTCCGGGTCCAGCCCCGAAGGTCCTGCCACCTCTTCTGGCAGTTGCGGATCCTGCGCCTGTAGACCCCCACGGATCTCACCGCCCGGACGATGCTCCTCCAGATATCATGCTTCTTCTGGGCAGCAACCTGTGAGGATGACAAAGTGCAGAGGACATTACTACACTGGCAACATATTAGTGCAACACACAGGCAGTCACACATGTGGGCATCAGCAAGGCTAATGAGGTACACAGGTGGTGCAACTATGGTTGAGGGACCGGTGTCCAGCACTCACAGCTTTGAGACATGGCCTGGGAAGGGGACCTAGTGACAATACACCTTGCACTGCACTGCAACTGTGCAGTACATGTGGGTGCCCCATTTGAGGCAAGAGCAGTAGTCAGTGGGCAACCAAGCCACTGGTGTACACACTAATGCTGCTGCTGGTCAGACCAGTAGCACAATTAGCAAAGCAGTGGACAGCACACTCACCTGCTCCCCTGCTCCCCTGGTTTCCCATAGAGCTTGGTGTACTGCGGCAGGAGCCCGTCCAGCAGGGCCTGGTTCTCCTCCTCACTGAAGGCTGGGGCCCTCTCCACAGTACGTGCCATCATTGAAGCCAGAGGAAGCAGAGACAGCAGCAGTGATGATCTTGATGTGCTCCAGTAGCATGTGGTGCAGGCAAGTGGGTTCTCTGGGGGCCAGGCAGCCTTATATCTGTGCTGTGGAGGCATGTCTGCCCTGGGGTACAAAGGGATAGGTCCAAAAGCTTGCATCCTATGAATTTGGCCAATCCATGGGATAGCACGACTCGTACACGCCTTCAGCATCATTTAAAACATCACCTCCATGACACACTGGCAATTGCAACAATGTTGTACGACTCCAACTGAATTTCCTGCACACGCCTCGTTCAAATTTCAAATCCGCGTCCATCACCATGACAGCTCATGGCCAATGAGGGTGCAGGGCCCGGCAAATGACTGTACTACGTGGATTTTGAATGGCAACACACACCCGTCTCCATCAGATTCAATGGGCAAGACGTGCGCGCGGCTCGGCCATACACGACCGACGCGTCACACGCGTCCGTCGCCATTGTGATGTATGTCCCTGACATGCGCACGGCTCGGTCCATACACGACCGACGCGTCACACGCGTCCGTCGCCATTGTAATGTATGTCCCTGACATGCGCACGGCTCGGTCCGAACAAGTTATTTGGGTTTTGGGGACATTGAACGTGTCGGTCAGCCTTGCTGTCAATTCCTGACAGATGCCATCCTCTGTCACTAGCTAGGGACTATGGGGCACACCAATGGCACCACTGCCTGTGCCACAGTGTGTCCCCAGTCATGTATGGCTGCCTCTTATGTGTGTGTCTGGGGGCACAGGATGTGTTTGGTCGTGTGCCACTTGTTGACAAGCACTCCCAGGCTGGACCCGGATGTGGGTGGACACATACATGTGTGGTGTGCCCATTGCCACAGGGGGTGCAGCAATGCAGTACAGGACATTGGCAATGGACACAGTCCCAGCCAGGATGTGCGTGTGTGTCGTGTCACATGTACCCTGTCTCATCAGTGTTAGTAGCTTCAACGCAGGGTGAACCAGTGTCGACACTATCTGTGTGCATGTGGTGTGATCTGTCAGTGATCCAATGTGAGCTGATCCGCACATCACATTGGTTTGTACATGCACAGTGTTGTTGTGTGGGGGTGGCACAGACACCTACATATGTCCTCTTGTGGCGACAGGGCACATGGACTGTGGCTAACATGCTTGTTGTGTGTAATGTCAACGATACGTCACATCATGCCTGTGTAACTGTCAGTCAGGGAGCTGTGATGTGGAGAAAATATCTGTCCTCACTAGTCACTGTGGGCTTTGTGTGGTAGGTGGCAACAGGGCAGATGTACTGTGCTAGGGCCCATTGCTTTGTCATGGCACAACAGGGGCCCTGTCATGTGCACATCTTGGGCTTCAATGTGCGTTGATGCCATGTATGGGACATTAGTGTCTGTAACCTGTGGCAACCACCTCAGCTCATTGTGTTATGTGTTTGTTTATGATGGGCTGTGTTGCTGTGGCTTTGTGACATTGCTGGAGGGTGTGCCTTCATCCTTTGTTTCTGTATGTACTGCAGGGCCCCAAATGTACCTAGGCCATTCCCGGACCTGGCAACGATGGTGGAACGTGAGTCCATCAGAAAGTACCGTTTCACCAGGGCAGTGATTGAGGAGTTGGCAGGGCAGTTGGGCCCACACCTGCAACCTGGCCGGCCATACCCGACGGCACTGACCCCCAAGGTGAAGGTGATGGCAGCCCTTCATTTCTTTGCGACGGGTACCTTCCAGTACACTGTGTCTTCTGGTGGAGGGATGTCGCAGACAATGTTCAGTCGGGTGCTTCGGGATGCGTTGGAGGCCATGTTACATTTCCTGGACCTGTACATCTATTTCCCCACACCCCAACGACTTGCAGACATAAAGGGTGACTTCTATGCCCTGGGGAGGATGCCAAATGTCATAGGCTCCATTGACGGGACACATGTGGCTTTGGTGCCACCACAGGCATATGAGCTGCCATACAGGAACCGCAAGCATTTGCACTCCATCAATGCTCTGGTGGTTTGTTTGGCGGACATGACAATCTCCCATGTGTGTGCCCGTTTCCCTGGGTCTCCGCATGATGCCTATGTGATGAGGAGTAGTCGTGTCCCTAGACTGATGTCACGGATGCAGAATCTACGTGCCTGGCTTGTTGGTGTGTACTGACTTTTCCTCATTGTGTGTGCCTGCCAATTGTGTGCTACCTGTTTTTCTCCAACTCCTCTAATGTGCATGTGTCTGTATGTAGGTGACTCTGGATATCCCAACATGCCATGGTTGCTGACACCCCTGAGGAACCCTGTGACACCAGCCGAGATGCGCTACAACCAGGCACATGGTCGTACCAGGAGGGTGATAGAGCGGACATTTGGACTCCTGAAGAGCCGCTTCAGGTGTTTAGACAAGACAGGAGGTGTTCTCCCGTATGCCCCTGCTAAGGTGTGCCGGATCTTCATCGTAGCATGCATGCTGCACAATCTGGCAGTGCGAAGGGAGTTGCCCCTCATCCAGGATGACAATGACCAACACCCGCCACCTGTGGAGGATCCTGGCCTGGGCCAGGATGCCAGTAGCGATGATGAGGCTGCGGAGGATGTCCGCACACAGCTCATCAACAACTTCTTCTCCTGAATGTGGGTATACAGTGATGTGTTGTAAATGTGTTGTGTGTGCATGTTTTGTGTGTGTGGTGCACCTTGCGTGTGGCTGTGTGCTACTTGTGTGGATGCCTGCAGTGATGTGTCCATCCAGTTTACCTGTACTCCCCACCAGTTGTGTGATGATTAGTATTTTGGGGTGGTGTAGTCTGTGATTTGTGTTTGCCATGTGTGTTGCAGTTGTATGGCGTCATGCAGTGTTAACAATTGTGTTTCTGTCTGTCCTTCACAGGGTACTGTGGCTGTTGTTTGGTGTACAGAGACCCCTGATGCCCATGCTCCACTGCCAGGATGGAGTCGTTAGTGTCCCGACGAGTGATGTGCCAGGCACCCCAGGACTTCTGTAGTTATCCACTTGGTGACCGTGTGCCCACTGTCAGGTGTTGCTAGCTTGCATGTGTGTAATAAGGGACATGTGGCAATTGCCTGACAATAAACTGTGCTGCACCTTCTGATGTGTGTTGCTTGTGCCTACACATCAGACTGACATTGACGTACTGCACTTGTGGGCCTGTCACCACTGACTCAGGTTGGCTGTGTAGTTTGTGCATACCACAGGCTTGCTTGTCAACATTGATGTTGGCAATGAATTGGTTGGACGTGGTGGGCATGTGTAAAGTAGACCTGGTGGTGTGTCTCCCACATATGTGGCACATTGGCCTGACTGACATGACAGTGTACTCATCACTGTACAGGTTTGCATGCACAGTGTTCTTCAGCACATCCAGATCTACATGCCACTGGCAACCTCTCAATCACCACAGAGTCACGTCTTGTGTTTAGGTGAATTTATTAGCACATAAGTGGGGATGGTGCTCAGGATTGGGAGTGTTGTCCGTTGGCTTTAGAATCCACAGTTCACAGATAACAAGTTAGGAGTGTTGGTAGATGAAATGTCTAGAGTACAGTCCACAGTCGTTAAGCACATTGTTCCAACTCAGATGTTGTTGCCCGAGATGTAGTCATCGCACAGGGAGGTGGGCTCAAGTTGGTGCTGATCTGGCGGAGGCAGGTCAACATTTCCCGGTGCACCACTGCTATATCTTCCATGGTATCCCACTTGGACTCCATATTTGACAGGTGTGTTTCAACACGGGACATGTGGGAGTCCAAGCGGGCATGGTGGGCAGCCTGCTGTTCTTTGATGTCCGTGAGGATCCCCACTACCTGGCTGAACCCTCCGGTGCTCTCCTGGTACGCATCCATGATGTGTTCCAGGTGGGTGTCATCCTGCAGACCCGCACCCTCAGTGGAGCCTCTGCTCGGCCTCCCACCCCTCCCACCACCCCATGCCACACGGCCAGCACCTGTGGTGTTCCGCACAGGTGTCACAGGGGGACCTTGGATGTTGTTGCTGTTGTCAGGTGCCCTGGTGCCCTGTGACTCTGTGCCGTCTGATGGTTCGGTGGGTCTGTCCGTGTTGGCAGGGGTGGCTTGCGGTGTATCAGCAGTTGCAGGGGTGGTTTCAAGGGGGCAGGTGAATGTTGCCGAGGGGCTGCATGAGGGCCGAGACCGGAGGGGCCAGCTTGGGTGTCGTCCGACGAGGTGTGAGACTGTGCGCCACCGGAGCCAGGTGGGTCCACCGGAGCCTGGGACTGGGACTCTTCCTCGTCTGTGGTTGAGTCCACATCTGCCCCTGTGTTTGGAAGGAAGACACAATGTTAGTGATGTATTCATGGACATCAATGGTTCATACACATGACATTGGCCACTGTGGTTGGTGTTGCATGCCTGTCCATTGCATCATCCTACTTTGTCACTGCGGGAGATTTCCATTAGTGTGGTGCATTCACCTGACACCCTGAGGCACTTTGGTTGTCAAGTCTAGCTGTCTGCCTGCCTGGCATCTTAATTGCACGCTGGATTGTACTGTGCCATTCCTGCACTGGTGCTGACACATGCCTGACACAGGTGTTTCATCCCTGTCAACATTTGTGCTTTGACGCTGGCATCCTTGCAAAGGCACCTAGTTTGGGATCTCTGTTTGGGGCATGTGTGATGCCAGTTTGTGTCAGTCAATGTGCATCACATTAGTGTGTCTGCACAACCTGGTCACAGTCCAGCATGCCCGGGTTGTCCTGATGTTCTCTTCTGTGTTGTCTGTGTCCCCAGTCCACATCCCATTTCACACAGGTGATGGTGTCACTGTTGCTAATGGAGTTGTGTGTGAGTTTTGTGTTTGCACACATGCTTTGTGATGTCAATGTCCTCCATGGTGGTATGGACTGTTCGCTGCGGCTGTCTTTCTTTACTAGAGTCGTGACCAGAGGTGTGTGTTCGGTTGCTTCAGCTGTGACTTGCATGCCTGCTCCAGTGCAGCCCATGTTAGTCCTTGTGTCCCCAGTGTCCATGTCAGTGAGTGCTGTGTGGTGTGGATGATGCCTACAATACTGGACAATGTCTGCGTTTCATGTGGCTGACAACGGGTGTTTGAGTGTATGTCAGCATGCTACAGTGTGAGGGATGTTGGTAGGTCCATTGTAGTCAGTCAGGTGTCCCCTGTCACTGCTGTGTATGTGAGTTGCTGTGTGTTTGGATCTCTGTGGTAGGTCTGCATTTCTGCACTTGTCAACTACAATCCGCGCCTACCCGTCCAGGCCAGAGGGGGTCCCTGGGACACTGCATCCCCGGAAGTTGAGTGCAAAGGTACATTTGCAATACCTGGCAGTGTGACTGTGATTGGGTTGGTCGATGCGTGTGTGTGACTAGCAGCCTACTCATACATTGTATCCATGTGTCAGCCATCTTGCCCTGCTCTTTGGTTTGGCAGTGAGTGTTCCCAGGGCTGCTGTTAGTTTTTGCTGGATAGATGTGATTTGCAGCTGCCTCAATGGTTTTCAGTGTCATTGCAGTACCTCCTCCTCCCCCAGGGGCCAGGCAATTCACACAGAGACATGCTTCAATGTCGGTGAGTGTGGGTTGATGTTGAGGTTGTGAGTCAGTGGTGTAGTGGTGGATGTACACAAGTGGCAACAGTCCCTGTACGTCACACAGCAGTAGCCAGTATGGTGGGTCTTGGGTGTTGTTTGCATGAAGTGTTGGTAAATGCCTTCTCCCAGGTGAGTTGTGTGGAGTTTGTGTTGAGGGGTGTGTGACAGCACATGGTGGTGGGCATGGTCAGAGCTGGCAGTGCTTCTCCCTCCATGGCCAGATGGGCCACTATTGTGTATGCTTCCCTTGCAGGGAGTGGCAGTTGACTTTCAGGATGTCAGGCATCAGGGTCCTGCATTTGGTATGTGCACATAGCCCATCAGGGCCTTGTGCTCCCCACAGCAGGACCCAGTGTCAGCCATCTTGAGGGTACATTTCCACTGCCTGTGAGGTGCGCATGGTTAGAAGTGGTGTTGTTGGTCCATTTGTGAGGGGGACTATTGGCTGTGACTACAACTCCCATCATGCTTTTGGCTACACTGACTTCCCCAACATCCCCGAGCTTCCTTCCTGTGGGTCAGGTTCCCTGTGAGGTGGTGTGACAGTGGTGGCAGACTGTGTGGCAGTGTCTGTTGGGGTTTTGTGGCACTGAGTTGCTCTGATTTTTGCTAGGTTTGTACACGTGATGACATAGTTCAATGTTGGTATGAGATAGCAGGTGTTGTGTTGCTGTGCCAGGCATATGGCTGTAGGGATGACTTTGTTTGTGTTACTGTGGCTTTGTTGACGGAAGTTGTTTTGCCTGTCCCCTTGACGGTGACATGTGTACATGGCCCCACAATCTTGAGTCTCTTATTTGTGTACTCACCAGGCTCTGGGATGTCAGTCAGACCATGTATGCTCTCCGGTGGTAAGATGGCCTGCACCTTCTCCTCCCAGGACCGGAAGTAAACGGGTTTGGCAGGGGGCCGCTGCCGGTGTGCTTGCTGAGCTTATGGTCCTTCTCCAGCAGCTTCTTGACCCTCCTGCGCACGTCATACCACCTGTTCTGGCAGTCGTCCTTTGTGCGCAAACAAGGTGCTTGTGCGTTCACCTTGTTGACGATTCTCTCCCACATCTTGGCCTTCTGGGACATGGGGGTCTTCTGTACCAATGTGCCAAACAAATGTGGCTCTACTCTGATGATTTCATCTATCAACACTGTCAACTCACTATCTGTGAACTTTGGATTCTTCTTGGGGGCATGGTGGTGGTGGTGGTGGTGTCGAGGGTGGTGGGTTGGTGGTGGTGGTGGTGGTAGTGGTGAGGGGGTGGATGTGGGAGTTGGGGTAGTGGTGTTGGGGTGGGGGTGGTGGGGGTGGTAGTGGTGAGGGGGTGGATGGGGGAGTTGTGGTAGTGGTGTTGGGGGGTGGGGGGTGGTGGTGGTGGTGGTGGTGGTAGTAGTGGTGAGCGGGGTGGATGGGGGGTTGGGGTACTGGTGTTGGGGGTGGTGGTGGTGGTGGTGGTAGTGGTGAGGGGGTGGATGGGGGAGTTGTGGTTGTGGTGTTGGGGGTGGGGGGTGGGTTGGTGATGGTGAGGGGTGAGTGGATGGGGTAGTGGGGGGTGGTGTTGGTGGTGAGGGTGGGGTGGATGGGGGGGTTTGGGGTCGTGGTGGGGTGGGGTGGTGGTGGTGGTGATTCGTGTGTGTGTGTGTGTGTGAGGGTGCAAGTGAGTTTTGTGGGTGTGTGTGTGTGAATGCTGTTGGTGAGATGGCAATGGTGTGTGTCAGCAGAGTTGTGTGTGTGGAGGTTCTCAGGAAATGGCATTGGCTCATGGGAGTGATTGGTGGTCTTTAAATATGTTGAGTTGTGGGTGTGTCTCTCTTAATTGATTTTTTTTTTTCTTATATATTTTCGTTGTTAGTGCTTGTTTGGTCCTTTTTTTGTGTTTGGTCAGCTGTTGTTTGTGTGTGTGTACGAGATGTTCTTCTGACCGTGCCGGACGCTGCTGGTGAGTCATACAGGCTTCTCCGAGCCTTTCACGCTGTTGTTATGCTGTGTTGTGTATGTCGTGTGCGACTTGGTCAATGGGCGTTCGACTCGGTCGTGGGCGTTCGTTTCGCTCGCGGGAGTTCGAGTCGGTCACGGGCGGAGTCCGTTGGTTTGAGTGTTTGTATCGTGTGCGTGTCGGTCGTGCGGCTTGTGCTCCATGCGAGTCGTTCTTGTTTCCCGCGTATGGCATCGTACTTTGCAACTCGTACGTCACGGGTACGTGTCGCTCGGCTCCGTTCCGGGAACGTGTCGGACGGTACTGCTCGAGGGCTTTTTCCGGCCGGAGGCTATTTTTCCGTACGGCTCGGTCGTCCGGTTCATATTCGGGAGAGTCGGTTGGAATTCACAGGCTTTTCATCGTACTGCGCGGGTCGTACGGCGGCGAGACGTGTCGGTCGGTACTTTATCCCGGGACGTGTCGGTCGGTTCACTTTACAAACGGAATCGGAATCGACCCCTAAATGTACTGTTTTCCAATGGGTGCATAACGGAAATATTTGAACAACTTTTACATCAAATGCAAGCAGCCTAAAATACTGGAAATAAACAAGTAATACTACTTAAAAAAAATTAAAGCATGCAAAACATGTAAACTTATTAAACAAAATTTAAAGCACCGAATTGTACTACTGTTTATTAATATGCATAACATGTAACATGACAAACAAAAAGACCATGTACTATATGCACATATATAAACATATATGCTTCATATACCTATATTCTTATATCTAAACTTCCAAAAATAAATATATGTCTATATATACATATATAGCTATATACATATATATGCATTGATATATGCATATATCTATATGTATATATATATAAACATATATATATACATCTGCATATCGATAAAAATGCAGATATATATACAGGCATGCATATATATATGCATGTTTACACATATGCATATATATGCACATATATACATATATATGCTAATGTATGCACATATATATAAAAATAAATTCATAAAAATATGCATACATATATATGAACATATATATACATATTTATGTATATAAATGTGTATGTATATATATATATATATATACATATATATATATATATATGGATATGTCCAACCATATATAAATATATACATTTATATATACATTTATATATGTATATATCTATACATAGATATATGTACATGCATATATACATATATATACATCTGCATATATATACAAATGCACATATATATGCAGGCATACATATGCATGGATAAATGCATACATATGCATGTATTGATATATGTTTACACATATATACATATATATGCACATATGTACATATATAGATATGTATATGTGTGCACATACATATATATACATATATATTCATATAAAAATGCATACATATATATACATATATATATATGCATATATATCCATATAAATATGCATACATATATATATACATATACAGGACTTTGTTCATGGCGTGTGCCCTTGCTTTGGCATAATTTCCACCTGGGAGTGCATCCCACCTAGAGGCAACTCTTTTTGTATTTTGTACAGCGGCCTGCCTGGTCGCGGGATTGCACCACCGCGAAACAGGTGCGGGTCCGCGGCTGCTTTATTGGGGCAGCTAACTGTGGAACAGGAGGTGCCTGTTATATGCAGGGGTGCCGGCGCGAACATCGGTAATCCTTTTAAGACATTTTTGAATGTGAGTGCCGGCGGCGACCCACTTGGGTTTTACTGAACCACCAGTCCCAGGAAGCATTGCTTCAGGTGGTTCACCTGAGCATAATTATTATGGGGATTTACTGGTGGTTGCCGCATGCCGGCACGTCACATGGTCCGCCACTGAAGAGGGAGTTGGCCCGAAACGCGTCTGGCAGGTAACCAGAAAAGGACTTTGTTCATGGCATGTGCCCTTGCTTTGGCGTAATTTCCACCTGGGAGTGCATCCCACCTAGAGGCAACTCTTTTTGTATTTTGTACAGCGGCCTGCCTGGTTGCGGGATTGCACCACCGCGAAACAGGTGCGGGTCCGCGGCTGCTTTATTGGGGCAGCTAACTGTGGAACAGGAGGTGCCTGTTATATGAAGGGGTGCCGGCGCGAACATCGGCAATCCTTTTAAGACATTTTTGAATGTGAGTTCCGGCGGCGACCCACTTGGGTTTTACTGAACCACCAGTCCCAGGAAGCATTGCTTCAGGTGGTTCACCTGAGCATAATTATTATGGGGATTTACTGGTGGTTGCCGCATGCCGGCACATCACATGGTCTGCCACTGAAGAGGGCGTTGGCCCGAAACGCATCTGGCAGGTAACCAGAAAAGGACTTTGTTCATGGCGTGTGCCCTTGCTTTGGCGTAATTACCACCTGGGAGTGCATCCCACCTAGAGGCAACTATTTTTGTATTTTGTACATCGGCCTGCCTGGTCGCGGGATTGCACCACCACGAAACACTTGCGGGTCCGCAGCTGCTCTATTGGGGCAGCTAACTGTGGAACAGGAGGTGCCTGTTATATGCAGGGTTGCCGGCGCGAACATCGGCAATCCTTTTAAGACATTTTTTAATGTGAGTGCCGGCGGCGACCGACTTGGGTTTTGCTGAACCACCAGTCCCAGGAAGCATTGCTTCAGGTGGTTCACCTGAGCATAATTATTATGGGGATTTACTGGTGGTTGCCGCATGCCAGCACGTCACATGGTCTGCCACTGAAGAGGGCGTTGGCCCGAAACGCATCTGGCAGGTAACCAGAAAAGGACTTTGTTCATGGCGTGTGCCCTTGCTTTGGCGTAATTTCCACCTGGGAGTGCATCCCACCTAGAGGCAACTCTTTTTGTATTTTGTACAGCGGCCTGCCTGGTCGCGGGATTGCACCACCGCGAAACACTTGCGGGTCTGCGGCTGCTTTATTGGGGCAGCTAACTGTGGAACAGGAGTTGCCTGTTATATGCAGGGGTGCCGGCGCGAACATCGGCAATCCTTTTAAGACATTTTTGAATGTGAGTGCCGGCGGTGACCCACTTGGGTTTTACTGAACCACCAGTCCCAGGAAGCATTGCTTCAGGTGGTTCACCTGAGCATAATTATTATGGGGATTTACTGGTGGTTGCCGCATGCTGGCACGTCACATGGTCTGCCACTGAAGAGGGCGTTGGCCCGAAACGCGTCTGGCAGGTAACCAGAAAAGGACTTTGTTCATGGCGTGTGCCCTTGCTTTGGCGTAATTTCCACCAGGGAGTGCATCCCACCTAGAGGCAACTCTTTTTGTATTTTGTACAGCGGCCTGCCTGGTCGCGGGATTGCACCACCGCGAAACACTTGCGGAGCCGTGGCTGCTTTATTGGGGCAGCTAACTGTGGAACAGGAGGTGCCTGTTATGTGCAGGGGTGCCGGCGCGAACATCGGCAATCCTTTTACGACATTTTTGAATGTGAGTGCCGGCGGCGACCCACTTGGGTTTTACTGAACCACCAGTCCCAGGAAGCATTGCTTCAGGTGGTTCACCTGAGCATAATTATTATGGGGATTTACTGGTGGTTGCCGCATGCCGGCATGTCACATGGTCTGCCACTGAAGAGGGCGTTGGCCCGAAACGCGTCTGGCAGGTAACCAGAAAAGGACTTTGTTGATGGCGTGTGCCCTTGCTTTGGCGTAATTTCCACCTGGGAGTGCATCCCACCTAGAGGCAACTCTTTTTGTATAATATATATACATATATATACATATATATGAATATAAATATGTGTATATACAAATAAATTCACATATAAATATATACATATATACATATATTATCTACTGGCGGTCGCCAGTAGATAGTTATAGTTAGGACCTATTTTCCATAGGAAATTCACAACATTCTATTTCCAATAACTTTGGCACCGGTTGACGAATCTTCGCGAAATTTTCAAAACTCGTGGGGCTCTCCGGTCCGCTCCTATTCTGAAAGTTTCGGGGTGATTCGGCAAGCAGGGGCCGAGAAAAAGGGGGGTCCTAAAACGTGTTTTCCCCATGCAATTTTCCATAGGAAACTTTAGACACGGCTACAGCCCGAACTGCTGTACGGAATTACACCAAATTTGGCAAAGAGGTAGTTCTTGGTTCAGAAAGAACCCTTTTTGTTAAATGGTGTAAATCCGTTCAGTAGTTGCTGAGAAAATCAAAAGTAAAAACACATATATATCTATGGCCGCTGAGGATCCGCGCACCCTCCCGACCACGAGCTGCATGCTAATTGGCTGTCAACACTCCAAACCAGGAAGTGTTGGCAGCCATCTTGTGCCTCAGTAGAACCGAGGCACAAGAAAAGAGAAAAACAGTCGCGAAAAAAAAGGAAAGGGGGCAGGGTAGAAACACCCTGATCCCCTAGGCCTGCTCAGGGGGTTCCACAAGGACCCCCAGGGCCCAAAAAAGCATTTTTTTTTTTTTTTTTTTTAAATCGGCAAAATGCGCGCCGGATCCACGGATTTGGCCGCAAAATGAAAAAAACGAAGCGCGGGCTCCCGCGCTTCGCTACTAATTAGCCCCCGGGTGGGCCAAGTCCCGGGGACAGTGAAAAAAAGTGTGGGGGGGCCCAATACCCCCACACTGCCCCAGGGACCGCCACTTCCCTGGGGCACTAAAAATGTAAATTTGGGGGTCCGTTATGGACCCCCGAGCCCCGGGGACCACCACCTCCCCAGGGCTGTGTACACGAAGGGAGGGGGCCGCGCGGCCCCCCTCCTGGAGCCCTTGATGGCCCTGTGGACCGCCACCCCCCAGGGCTGGCTCCTGCAGTGTCCCGGGGTGCCCACCCCCGGGACACTGTAGTTTGCTATGGCCTGCTCTCTCTTCCAAAAACCAAAGACGATTGCTTTTCCACATGGGGAGCTGCATCTTAGCAGCCCCCCATGTGGAAAAGCAATGCCGGCTCCCGAGGGACGCGGGACCGTGGGGGTCCCTTGCTCACTTTGCCACTGGATTCAAGATAGCCTGGCTGATGATGGCTGTAAGCCAGAAACCGGTCCCAGGATGCTTGTTTCCAGTCCAGGGAAACCATGGCTTGGCAGTTCGGGCTGGACTGTTCCCATGAGGCACAGGGTCAGACTGATTTGCATATGGCCATGTCTGAACTGGGGTGGCGGAGTGAGCTAAAGAATGATGATGGATTAAACCCAGATCAGTTGACTGGGGGTGAGTGCTTGCAATGTTCAACACTCCGTCCATCATCCCCTTTGGTTTTGCTATGTTCGCCCTAAGTTGGCAGGGTATGCCCAGACGTGGGTCCCTTGCTCACTTTGCCACTGGATTCAAGATAGCCTGGCTGATGACGGCTGTAAGCAAGAAACCGGTCCCAGGATGCTTGTTTCCAGTCCAGGGAAGACATGGCTTGGCAGTTCGGGCTGGACTGTTCCCATGAGGCACAGGGTCAGACTGATTTGCATATGGCCATGTCTGAACTGGGGTGGCGGAGTGAGCTAAAGAATGATGATGGATTAAACCCAGATCAGTTGACTGGGGGTGAGTGCTTGCAATGTTCAACACTCCGTCCATCATCCCCTTTGGTTTTGCTATGTTCGCCCTAAGTTGGCAGGGTATGCCCAGACGTGGGTCCCTTGCTCACTTTGCCACTGGATTCAAAATAGCCTGGCTGATGATGGCTGTAAGCCA
Source organism: Calotriton arnoldi (assembly GCA_963921515.1). Lineage (NCBI taxonomy): Eukaryota > Metazoa > Chordata > Amphibia > Caudata > Salamandridae > Calotriton > Calotriton arnoldi. The sequence goes on from CAWUFW010009806.1 coordinate 709,229, forward strand.
GAAACCAGTCCCAGGATGCTTGTTTCCGGTCCAGGGAAGACATGGCTTGGCAGTTCGGGCTGGACTGTTCCCATGAGGCACAGGGTCAGACTGATTTGCATATGGCCATGTCTGAACTGGGGTGGCGGAGTGAGCTAAAGAATGATGATGGATTAAACCCAGATCAGTTGACTGGGGGTGAGTGCTTGCAATGTTCAACACTCCGTCCATCATCCCCTTTGGTTTTGCTATGTTCGCCCTAAGTTGGCAGGGTATGCCCAGACGTGGGACCCTTGCTCACTTTGCCACTGGATTCAAAATAGCCTGGCTGATGACGGCTGTAAGCCAGAAACCGGTCCCAGGATGCTTGTTTCCGGTCCAGGGAAGACATGGCTTGGCAGTTCGGGCTGGACTGTTCCCATGAGGCACAAGGTCAGACTGATTTGCATATGGCCATGTCTGAACTCGGGTGGCGGAGTGAGCTAAAGGATGATGATGGATTAAACCCAGATCAGTTGACTGGGGGTGAGTGCTTGCAATGTTCAACACTCCGTCCATCATCCCCTTTGGTTTTGCTATGTTCGCCCTAAGTTGGCAGGGTATGCCCAGACGTGGGACCCTTGCTCACTTTGCCACTGGATTCAAGATAGCCTGGCTGATGACGGCTGTAAGCCAGAAACCGGTCCCAGGATGCTTGTTTCCGGTCCAGGGAAGACATGGCTTGGCAGTTCGGGCTGGACTGTTCCCATGAGGCACAGGGTCAGACTGATTTGCATATGGCCATGTCTGAACTGGGGTGGCGGAGTGAGCTAAAGAATGATGATGGATTAAACCCAGATCAGTTGACTGGGGATGAGTGCTTGCAATGTTCAACACTCCGTCCATCATCCCCTTTGGTTTTGCCATATATATTTATATATGCATATATATTCATATAAATATGCATACATATATATATATGCATATATATATATATATACATATATATGTATATAAATATGTATATATATATATAAAAATAAATACATATCTAAATATATACATATATATGCATTTATATATGTATATATCTATATGTATAAATACATACATATATACATATATATACATCTGCATATTTATACTTGCAGATATAAATGCATGCATACATATGCATATATATGCATACATATGCATATATGCATATATGTTTATACATATATGCATATATATACACATATATACATGTATATATGTGTATATGTATGCAGATATTTATAAATGCATATATATTCATACAAATATGCATAAATATATATCTGCATAAATATATACATATATATGTATGTAAACGTATACATATATACATATGTCTGTACATATATAAATATATACATATATATGCATTTATATATGTATATATACATACATATATACATATAAATATCTATATAAATGCACATATATATGCAGGCATACATATGCATATATAAATGCATACATATGCATAAATAAAAATATGTTTACACATATATGCATATATATGCACATATATACATATATATATGTGTATATGTATGGACATATTTATAAATGCATAAATATTCATACAAATATGCATAAATATACATGTGCGTAAATCTATACATATATATGTATATAAATTTGTATATATATATACATATGTCCGTACATATATAAATTTATACATATATATATATGCATTTATATATGTATATATCTATATGTATATATATACATACATATATATACATCTGCATATCTATATAAATACAGATATAAATGCATGCATATATATACATATATATATGCATACATATGCATATATGCATATATGTTTACACATATATAAGACTGAAACGCGTTGGGATTTTGGATTTGTCATGAAATGCTGTTGCCGGAATAAAAACTGAAACTGCAACATACATTTACCAGTGAGTGCGTGTGGAATTTTTCTGGGAAAGAAATATTGGATACAATTTAATAACGGCGGGCTCTGCCGTCTCCACTATTCGCACCATCAGAGAGCGCCGATGCCGAGAATAGAGCCGCTGCTGTAACAACACATATATATATATATGCATATATATTCAGAAAAATATGTATACATATATACATATGCATATATATACATATATATGTATTCACTGAAATAGGGACAGTTCTAGTTAGTTGGACATTGCACTCGTACAAAACCCGTGAAATTCCCCCGTTATAGTTAGTTCAGCTAACTATAACTCGCGCCCCCGCAATGCACTGCTGTTGACGTCACATATTACATCACTCATGACATGGTCAGTGACATCACTGATGACATCACTGATGACATCTCAAATGACATCACTGATGACATCATCCAGTGACTGTGTGTTTCTGTAAAGTTTAAATATTTTTAATATATATAGGGAAAGGCGTATTGAAGAATGAGTGGGTGTATAAGTGTCTGTATGGATGATTTAGTATGTGTGTGACTAACTCTATAAGTGAGTGATTAAACGTATCTTACTGAATGCATGGGTTAGTGACTAAACTGGGTGAATGTCTGTATCCGTCTGTCTGTTGCTGTGTAAGTGGCTGCATGGGTTTGTGAATAGCTACATGAGTGTCTATATGAGTTATTGATTGGTTGTCTGAGTATCTGTATGGGTGCCTGAGTGTTTGTGTGGGTGGGGTGTGTGCGACTCTGTGCATAGATGTGTGAGTGGGTGATTCACTGGGTGGATGGTTTCAAGAGTGCATCTGTGATAGACTGTATGGGTGGGTAAGTGTGTGTAAGAGTGTGTTAGTGAGTGAATGTATGTCCCAGTGGTACATGTGTGAGTAACTACATATGTGAAAGGCAGTATATATGTGTGTTGGAGTATATAAATAGCTATAAGCGAGAGTGTGTGATTGTGAGAGTGACTGTATGGATGAGTGTGTGCTTGTATCAGTGATTGTATAAGAGCGTAAGAATGTGCTAGTATTTGTATGAGTAAGTGAGCTGGTGTGTGTATAACTGTATAGGTGAGTAAATGGCAGTGTGTTTAATTATTTGCATGACTGACTAGGTGTGTGAGTACCTCTATGGATGAGTGGCGGTGTTTGAGTGTCTATATAGGAGTATGAGTGCATATGATAGTCCTGTACTGAGTGACCGTAAGTATGAGTGACTGTACGGGTGAGTGAGTGGATGTGTGTGTAGACCTAAGAATCAGTGAGTGGGTATGTAGTTATTGGTGTTGGAGTGTCTATGGTTTTGCGAATGGCAGTCTGTAATTTAGAGTGGGTGTATCAAAGGTTATATTAGGGTGTGAGGAGGTGCATCAGATTATCACGTGGATGATGTCATCAGTGATGTCATCAGTGATGTCATTTGAGATGTCATCAGTGATGTCATCAGTGATGTCACTGACCATGTCATGAGTGATGTAATATGTGACGTCATCAGCAGTGCATTGCGGGGGCGCGAGTTATAGTTAGCTGAACTAACTATAACGGGGGAATTTCACAGGTTTTGTACGAGTGCAATGTCCAACTAACTAGAACTGTCCCTAAAACCTATGGTTTTTTCAGTGAATTTGTAAGGTTTTTTAAATGCTAATTTCTAACTATAACGTGCCTGAAACCTATGGTTTTTTCAGTGAATTTCAAAGGTTTTTTAAATGCTAATTCCTAACTGTAACGTGCCTCAAACCTATGGTTTTTTTCATTGAATTTCAAAGGTTTTGTAAATGACAATTTTTAAATGTATTAATTGTTATATTTATTTTTTTGATACTGATTTACTACATTTTTTTAAACTATTTATTTTTAGATATTTTATTTTTTAAATTACATTATAATTACATTATACATTACATTACAAAATATACTTTCTCAGAATGAATTACTTTAGTTTAAATACTTTGCAAATAGGCAATATACTTTTAAGTACAGTAGTTACAGTTGTTGCAATGGGCAACACAATTTCAAACACAATGCAACATTGATCTCAATGTGAATTTCTAGTTAAATGCAATTAGTTACTTTATGGATTACTTTACTGGATCCTAGATTCAGTCCTGGGACATCTCCTGTAAACAGTTGAGTAAAAGCGTTTTGGTTACAGTAGTGATTTTTAAGGAATATTATTGTATTTTAAAAGTTGACACAGACTTTTTCACATAGAATCACCAATGTTATCCTATGGGAGGAAATTCACTTAGCAGGTAAGTAGTGTTATCGTTACTTTTTCTTACTCAGTGGTGGATCCTGGATACAGCACTGGTGCATCTCCTGTAAACAGTTGAAAGAATGCGTTTAAGTCATACAGGCGATTTTTAAGGAATATTTGTAGTTTGTGAAAATCGACACTTTGAAACTTTTCTGCTGAAAACCAGACAATGGATTCCTATGGAAGGAAATACAAGTAAGTACGGTTAGAATTACTTTTCAGGGTCAGTGCTGGGCTAAAAGATGCAGCACTGGGTTCTCTCCTGATAACAGGTGAGTAAATCGGAATTCGTAGTTCGGCTGATTTTAGAGGAATATTTGTCTGTTTCAAAAATCGACACTTAGAAACTTTTTCAGCAAAAAGCCGGCAATGATATCCTATGGAAGAAAATTCAAGTTACTGGTAAGTACGGTTAAAATTACTTTTCAGGATCAGTACTGGGCTCAAAGATGCAGCACTGAGGTCTCTCCTGATAACAGGTGAGTAAATCGGAATTCGTAGTTCGGCTGATTTTAGAGGAGTATTATAAAGTTCCAAAACTCCACACAGAAGAATTTCCAAGTGAAACCAGTCAATGTTAGCCTATGGAAGGAAATTCAAGTTACTGGTAAGTACGGTTAAAATTACTTTTCAGGATCAGTACTGGGCTCAAAGATGCAGCACTGAGGTCTCTCCTGATAACAGGTGAGTAAATCGGAATTCGTAGTTCGGCTGATTTTAGAGGAATATTTGCACAATGGTGAAGGAAGGGGTGGGGCCTGAGGTGACATGTCTGCAAACACGCCCTGTGGCGCGTTTTAAGTTGGAGAATTAATTCCTCCTCAATCCCGAGGGTCCCTAGGGGCCAACTAGCCCACCAGATACCTCCAGTATGCGCCAGAGAGCTGCGTTGCAGAGAGGTGTTCAGAGGCCACGCCCCTTTTTGCACCTCTCTGCAACGCAGCTCTGTGGTGCTTTCTGGACGTACCTGGTGGGGTAGTTGGCCCCCAGGGACCCTCAGGATTGAAGGGGATTTAATTCCCCATCTTAAAATGTGCCACGGGGCCTGTTTGCACACATGTCACCTGAAGCCCCGCCCCCTCCCTTCCCCACTGTGCAAACGCACCCCGTGTCCCCAGGGCGTGTGGGGGGCTGGAGCCCCCCACACAGGTAATAGTATTAAAAAAAAAAGAAGCCCTGGGGGGTGGCGGTCCCTGGGGCTGCGGGAGGGCCGAGAGCCCTCCCGCACCATTTTTTTTGTAAAGCCCCGGGGGTGGCGGTCCCCGGGGCTTGGGGGGGCCTTAGAGTCCCCCCATCATCAATATGATAAACCCCCGCATGCCCCCGGGACTTGGCCCACCTGGGGGCCAATTAAGAACGAAGCGCGGGAGCCCGCGCTTCGTTTTTTTTTTATCGGCAGGATCCGAGCACCCAGCGCGTTTTTTGCCTATTTAAAAAAAAAAAAATTGGGGCCCTGGGGGTCCTTGTAGGACCCCCTGAGCAGGCCTAGGGGGTCACGGTGTTTCTACCCTGCCCCCTTTTTGCGTTTTACGCACTTTTTTTACTGCTTTCTTGTTCCTCGGTTCTACCGAGGAACAAGATGGCTGCCAACACTTCCTGATTTGGAGTGTTGACAGCCAATTAGCATACAGCTCGTGATCGGGAGGGTGCGCGGACCCTACGTGGCCATAGATATATATGTGATTTTATTTTTGATTTTCTCAGGAACTACTGAACGGATTTACACCATTTAAGCAAAAGGCACGATCCTGAACCAAGGGCTACCTTTTTGGCAAATTTGGTGTAATTCCGTTCAGCAGTTCGGGCTGTAGCTGCGACTAAAGGTTCCTATGGAAAAATGAATGGGGAAAACACGTTTTGGGACCCCCCTTTTTTCTCACCCCCGCTTGATGAATCACCCCGAGACTTTCAGGATAGGAGCGGACCGGAGCGCTCCAACAAGTTGGAAGCTTTCGCAAAGATTCGTCAACCGGCGCCAACGTTATTGCAAATAGAATGTTGCGGATTTTCTATGGAAAATAGGTCCTAACTATAACTATCTTAATTGGCCCCCGGGTGGGACAAGTCCCGGGGGCATGCAGGGGTTTATGGTGCGGGAGGGCTCTCGGCCCTCCCGCAGCCCCGGGGACCGCCACCCCCCAGGGCTTCTTTTTTTAAAAATACTATTACCTGTGTGGGGGCTCCAGCCCCCACACGCCCCGGGACCGCCACCTCCCGGGGCACTAAATATTTAAATATGGGGGTCCGTTACGGACCCCAGAGCCCCGGGGACCACCACCTCCCCGGGGCTGTGCAAGTGATGGGAGGTGGGCCGCGCGGACCCCCTCCTGGAGCCCTTGAAGGCCCTGGGGACCGCCACCCCCCAGGGCCGGCTCCTGCAGTGTCCTGGGGTGCCTACCCCCGGGACACTGTAGTTTGCTATGACAGGACGGGAGCCTCGCGGCTCCCGTCCTGTCATAGCAAACTGCTTTGGTTTTGGAAGAGAGAGCAGGAAACCTGCTCTCTCTTCCAAAACCAAAGCAAATTGCTTTTCCACACGGGGAGCTACATCTTAGCAGCTCCCCATGTGGAAAAGCAATGCCGGCTCCCGAGGGACGCGGGGAGCCGGCGGGACCGTGGGGGGATTGGGGACCCCCCCACGGTCCCCAACGGAGAGGGCCGCGTGGCCCCCCTCCCCAAAATGAAATAAAAAAAATAAATAAAAAAAAAGGCCGGCCCGGGGGATGGGGTTCCCGGGGCCATAAGTGGCCTGAGGAGGGGGGCGACGCAGCCCCCCTCCATAAGTTTTTTGGGAAAAAAAGGCCAAGCCCTGGGGGATGGGGTCCCCGGGGCCGATTAAGGCCTGGGGAGGGGGCCACGCGGCCCCCTTCCAAATTTTTCGTTTAAAAAAAATATATTAGGGGGCAGGCCCTGGGGGATGGGGTCCCCAGGGCCAAAAATTAGAAAAGAAGGGGGCCACACAACCCCTTCTTAAAAAAAATTAAAAAAATACCAGCTTCGCGCCAGAGGCCACGCCCCCTCCTTGGAGGACTCTGCAAACACGCCCCCTGGCGCGTTTGCAGTAGGGGAACAAATTCCCCTTGAATACTGGGGGTCCCTGGGGGCCAACTAGCCCACCAGGAACCTCAAGTATGCGCCAGGGGGCTGCGTTGCAGAGAGGTGTTCTGAGGCCACGCCCCTTTTGACTCCTCTCTGCAACGCAGCTCTGTGGCGCTTAATGGAGGTAGCTAGTGGGCTAGTTGCACCCCAGGGACCCTCAGGATTCAAGGGGAGTTAATCTCCCAACTTAAAACGCGCCACGGGGTGCGTTTGCACAGTGGTGAAGGGAGGGGGCGGGGCTTCAGGTGACATGTGTGCAAACAGGCCCCGTGGCGCGTTTTAAGATGGCGAATTAAATCCCCTTCAATCCTGAGGGTCGCTGGGGGCCAACTACCCCACCAGGTACGTCCAGAAAGCACCACAGAGCTGCGTTGCAGAGAGGTGCAAAAAGGGGCGTGGCCTCTGAACACCTCTCTGCAACGCAGCTCTCTGGCGCATACTGGAGGTATCTGGTGGGCTAGTTGGCCCCTAGGGACCCTCGTGATTGAGGACGAATTAATTCTCCAACTTAAAACACGCCACAGGGCGTGTTTGCAGACATGTCACCTCAGGCCCCACCCCCTACCATTGTGCAAATATTCCTCTAAAATCAGCCGAACTACGAATTCCGATTTACTCACCTGTTATCAGGAGAGACCTCAGTGCTGCATCTTTGAGCCCAGTACTGATCCTGAAAAGTAATTTTAACCGTACTTACCAGTAACTTGAATTTCCTTCCATAGGCTAACATTGACTGGTTTCACTTGGAAATTCTTCTGTGTGGAGTTTTGGAACTTTATAATATTCCTCTAAAATCAGCCGAACTACGAATTCCGATTTACTCACCTGTTATCAGGAGAGACCTCAGTGCTGCATCTTTGAGCCCAGTACTGATCCTGAAAAGTAATTTTAACCGTACTTACCAGTAACTTGAATTTCCTTCCATAGGATATCATGCCTGCTTTTTGCTGAAAAAGTTTCTAAGTGTCGATTTTTGAAACAGACAAATATTCCTCTAAAATCAGCAGAACTACGAATTCCAATTTACTCACCTGTTATCAGGAGAGACCTCAGTGCTGCATCTTTGAGACCAGTACTGATCCTGAAAAGTAATTCTAACCGTACTTACCAGTAACTTGAATTTCCTTCCATAGGCTAACATTGACTGGTTTCACTTGGAAATTCTTCTAAGTGTGGAGTTTTGGAACTTTATAATATTCCTCTAAAATCAGCCGAACTACGAATTCCGATTTACTCACCTGTTATCAGGAGAGAACCCAGTGCTGCATCTTTTAGCCCAGCACTGACCCTGAAAAATAATTCTAACCGTACTTACCAGTAACTTGTATTTCCTTCCATAGGAATCCATTGTCTGGTTTTCAGCAGAAAAGTTTCAAAGTGTCGATTTTCACAAACTACAAATATTCCTTAAAAATCGCCTGTATGACTTAAACGCATTCTTTCAACTGCTTACAGGAGATGCACCAGTGCTGTATCCAGGATCCACCACTGAGTAAGAAAAAGTAACGATAACACTACTTACCTGCTAAGTGAATTTCCTCCCATAGGATAACATTGGTGATTCTATGTGAAAAAGTTTCTGTCAACTTTTAAAATACAATAATATTCCTTAAAAATCACTACTGTAACCAAAACGCTTTTACTCAACTGTTTACAGGAGATGTCCCAGGACTGAATCTAGGATCCAGTCCTGTGGTTAGAAAAGTAATCCATAAAGTAACTAATTGCATTTAACTAGAAATTCACATTGAGCTCAATGTTGCATTGTGTTTGAAATTGTTTTGCCCATTGCAACAACTGTAACTACTGTACTTAAAAGTATATTGCCTATTTGCAAAGTATTTAAACTAAAGTAATTCATTCTGAGAAAGTATATTTTGTAATGTAATGTATAATGTCATTATAATGTAATTTAAAAAATAAAATATCTAAAAATAAATAGTTTAAAAAATGTAGTAAATCAGTATCAAAAAAATAAATATAACAATTAATACATTTAAAAATTGTCATTTACAAAACCTTTGAAATTCACTGAAAAAAACCATAGGTTTGAGGCACGTTACAGTTAGGAATTAGCATTTAAAAACCTTTGAAATTCACTGAAAAAACCATAGGTTTCAGGCACGTTATAGTTAGAAATTAGCACTTAAAAAACCTTACAAATTCACTGAAAAAACCATAGGTTTTAGGGACAGTTCTAGTTAGTTGGACATTGCACTCGTACAAAACCCGTGAAATTCCCCCGTTATAGTTAGTTCAGCTAACTATGACTCGCGCCCCTGCAATGCACTGCTGATGATGTCACATATTACATCACTCATGACATGGTCAGTGACATCACTGATGACATCACTGATGACATCATCCACGTGATAATCTGATGCACCTCCTCACACCCTAATATAACCTTTGATACACACACTCTAAATTACAGACTGCCATTCGCAAAACCATAGACACTCCAACACCAATAACTACATACCCACTCACTGATTCTTAGGTCTACACACACATCCACTCTCTCACCCGTACAGTCACTCATACTTACGGTCACTCAGTACAGGACTATCATATGCACTCATACTCCTATATAGACACTCAAACACCGCCACTCATCCATAGAGGTACTCACACACCTAGTCAGTCATGCAAATAATTAAACACACTGCCATTTACTCACCTATACAGTTATACACACACCAGCTCACTTACTCATACAAATACTAGCACATTCTTACGCTCTTATACAATCACTGATACAAGCACACACTCATCCATACAGTCACTCTCACAATCACACACTCTCGCTTATAGCTATTTATATACTCCAACACACATATATACTGCCTTTCACATATGTAGTTACTCACACATGTACCACTGGGACATACATTCACTCACTAACACACTCTTACACACACTTACCCACCCATACAGTCTATCACAGATGCACTCTTGAAACCATCCACCCAGTGAATCACCCACTCACACATCTATGCACAGAGTCGCACACACCCCACCCACACAAACACTCAGGCACCCATACAGATACTCAGACAACCAATCAATAACTCATATAGACACTCATGTAGCTATTCACAAACCCATGCAGCCACTTACACAGCAACAGACAGACAGATACAGACATTCACCCAGTTTAGTCACTAACCCATGCATTCAGTAAGATACGTTTAATCACTCACTTATAGAGTTAGTCACGCACCTACTAAATCATCCATACAGACACTTATACACCCACTCATTCTTCAATACACCTTTCCCTATATATATTAAAAATATTTAAACTTTACAGAAACACACAGTCACTGGATGTTGTCATCAGTGATGTCATTTGAGATGTCATGAGTGATGTCATCAGTGATGTCACTGACCATGTCATGAGTGATGTAATATGTGACGTCATCAGCAGTGCATTGCGAGGGCGCGAGTTATAGTTAGCTGAACTAACTATAACGGGGAATTTCACGGGTTTTGTACGAGTGCAATGTCCAACTAACTAGAACTGTCCCTAAAACCTATGGTTTTTTCAGTGAATTTGTAAGGTTTTTTAAATGCTAATTTCAAACTATAACGTGCCTGAAACCTATGGTTTTTTCAGTGAATACATATATAAATATATACATATATATGCATTTATATATGTATATATACAGGCATGCATATATATGTGCATGTTTACACATATGCATATATATGCACATATATACATATATATATGCAAATGTATGCACATATATATACAAATATATTCATAAAAATATGCATACATATATATGAACATATTTATACATATTTATGTATATAAATGTGTATATATATATATATATATACCAATCAAAAAGCGCTCCACTTTAGGAAATGCCTCACGCAGCGTGTTTTCTTTCGTTTCTTTATTGGCAGACTGCAGAGTTACACTAACAGCAGTTCAAGCAGTCAGTCAGCCCAATGTCACCATACGCGTTTCGGGGATGTTCCCCTTGTTCACTGGCTTGGGCAGCAGAGGTCCGGTAAGTAACAGTGACGCCGCTCTTGCAGCGTGATTTTTAAATGCAGCCTCAGTGGGCGTGTTCATCAAAGCATTCTGGATCTTGCAGTCCGTACTTCTCCTCAAATAATTTAAGTTCCCAAGTGGGAACTATATATATATGGATATGTCCAACCATATATAAATATACACATTTATATATACATTTATATATACATTTAAATAAGTATATATCTATATATAGATATATGTACATGAAAAAAGAAGAGTTGCCTCTAGGTGGGATGCACTCCCAGGTGGAAATTACGCCAAAGCAAGGGCACACGCCATGAACAAAGTCCTTTTCTGGTTTCCTGCCAGATGCGTTTTGGGCCAATGCCCTCTTCAGTGGCAGACCGTGTGACGTGCCGGCGTGCGGCAGCCACCAGTAAATCCCCATAATAATTATGCTCAGGTGGACTACCTGAAGCAATGCTTCCTGGGACTGGTGGTTCAGTAAAACCCAAGTGGGTCGCCGCCGGCACTCACATTCAAAAATGTCTTTAAAAGGATTGCCGATGTTCGCGCCGGCACCCCTGCATATAACAGGCACCTCCTGTTCCACAGTTAGCTGCCCCTATACAGCAGCCGCGGACCCGCAAATATTTTGCGGTGGTGCATCCCGCGACCAGGCAGGCCGCTATACATGAAAAAAAAGAGTTGCCTCTAGGTGGGATGCACTCCCAGGTGGAAATTACGCCAAAGCAAGGTCACACGCCATGAACAAAGTCCTTTTCTGGTTTCCTGCCAGACGCGTTTCGGGCCAACGCCCTCTTCAGTGGCAGACCATGTGACGTGCCGGCGTGCGGCAACCACCAGTAAATCCCCATAATAATTATGCTCAGGTGGACCACCTGAAGCAATGCTTCCTGGGACTGGTGGTTCAGTAACACCCAAGTGGGTCGCCGCCGGCACTCACATTAAAAAATGTCTTTAAAAGGATTGCCGATGTTCGCGTCGGCACCCCTGCATATAACAGGCACCTCCTGTTCCACAGTTAGCCGCCCCAATACAGCAGCCGCGGACCCGCAAGTATTTCGCGGTGGTGCATCCCGCGACCAGGCAGGCCGCTATACATGAAAAAAGAAGAGTTGCCTCTAGGTGGGATGCACTCCCAGGTGGAAATTACGCCAAAGCAAGGGCACACGCCATGAACAAAGTCCTTTTCTGGTTTCCTGCCAGACGCGTTTCGGGCCAACGCCCTCTTCAGTGGCAGACCATGTGACGTGCCGGCGTGCGGCAGCCACCAGTAAATCCCCATAATAATTATGCTCAGGTGGACCACCTGAAGCAATGCTTCCTGGGACTGGTGGTTCAGTAAAACCCAAGTGGGTCGCCGCCGGCACTCACATTCAAAAATGTCTTTAAAAGGATTGCCGATGTTCGCGCTGGCACCCCTGAATATAACAGGCACCTCCTGTTCCACAGTTAGCTGCCCCAATATAGCAGCCGCGGACCCGCAAGTATTTCGCATCCCGCGACCAGGCAGGCCGTCACGTCACATGGTCTGCCACTGAAGAGGGCGTTGGCCCGAAACGTGTCTGGCAGGAAACCCGAAAAGGACTTTGTTCATGGCGTGTGCCCTTGCTTTGGCGTAATTTCTACCTGGGAGTGCATCCCACCTAGAGGCAACTCTTTTTGTATATTCTAGATATATGTACATACATATATACATGTATATACATCTGCATATATATACAAAGGCACATATATATGCAGGCATACATATGCATGGATAAATGCATACATATGCATGTATTGATATATGTTTACACATATATACATATATATGCACATATATACATATATAGATATGTATATGTGTGCACATACATATATATATATACATATATATTCATATAAAAATGCATACATATATATACATACATATATATACATATATATATATATATATAAATTTGTGTATATATATGCAAATAAATTCATATATAAATATATACATATATATGCATTTATATATGTATATGTATATATACATACATATATACATATATATATATATACATCATCATATCTATATAAATGCACATATATATGCAGGCCTACATATGCAGATACAAATGCATACATATACATGTATACATATATGTTTACACATATATGCATATATATATGCACATATACATATATAGATATCTATATGTATGCACATAAATATATATGCATATATATCCATATAAATATGCATACATATATATATACATATATATATACATATATATACATATATATGAATATAAATATGTGTATATACAAATAAATTCATATATAAATATATACATATATACATATATTTATATATGTATATGTCTATATGTATACATACATATATACATATAGACACATATATATACATCTCCATATCTATATAAATGCACATATATATGCAGGCATACATATACATATATAAATGCATACATATGCATGTATGCATATATGTTTACACATATATGCATATATATGCACATATATACATATATATGTGTATATGTATGCACATAGATATATATGCATATATATTTATATAAATATGCAAACATATATATGCATATATATATATATACATAGATATGTATATATATGTATATATGCAAATAGATTCATATATAAATATATACATATATATATATATGCATTTATATATGTATATATCTATATGTATATATACATACATATATACATATATATACATCTGCATAATTATATAAATGCTGATATAAATACATGCATACATATGCATATATATATGTATACATATGCATGTATGCATATATATTTACACATATATGCATATCTATAGACGTATATACATATATATGTGTATATAAATGCACATATATATATATATATGCATATATATTCATATAAATATGCATACATATATATATATATGCATATATATATACATATATATGCATATAAATATGTATATATATATATAAAAATAAATACACATATAAATATATACATATATATATATGCATTTATATATGTATATATCTATATTCACTGAAAAAACCATAGGTTTCAGGCACGTTATAGTTAGAAATTAGCATTTAAAAACCTTAGAAATTCACTGAAAAAACCATAGATTTCAGGGGCGTTATAGTTAGTTGGACATTTCACTCGTACAAAACCATAGAAATTCCCCCGTTATAGTTAGTTCAGCTAACTATAAGTCGCGCGCCCGCAATGCACTGCTGATGATGTCACATATCACATCACTCATGACATGGTCAGTGACATCACTCATGACATCACTGATGACATCTCAAATGACATCACTGAGGACATCACTGATGACATCATCCTTGTGATAGAGTGGCAGACCTCCTCTCACCCTAATATAACCTTTGATACACACACTCAAAAATACAAACTAACATTTTCAAAACAATGGACATACCAATACCAGTTACAACACACCTATTCAGTAATTCCAAGATCTACACACACATCCACTCATTCACCAACAGTCCCTATACAGTCACTCATACATGTACTCACACATCATATGTACTCATACAACTATACATCCTGTTACACACCACAACTCATCCATAGAATTACTCACACACATAGTCACACATGCAAACAAAGTATCAAACATCCATTTACGTGCATATACAGTTATACACACACTACCACATTTACTTCTACAGAAACTTACACATACTTACTCTCTTAAACAATCACTTATAGAAACACCTACTTATTTGTACAGGAACTCTTCCAATCTCTCACTCTCACATATACTCACTTATATACACCAATACTCACATATACTAGTTTAAAACATATGTAGTTACTCATAAAGACACTATTGAGACAGTCATTCACTCACTAACACACCCATACACATACTCATCCACCTATACAGTCCTGCACACATGCTGTCTTCAACACATACAAACAGTGAGTCACTCATTCATGCATCTATGCACTAAGTAATACCCCCACCGAACCATACAGACACTCAGACACTCATACTGATACTCAAAAAACCAACTAATAACCCATATAGACACTCATGTAGCTACTCACCAACCCATGCAGCCACTTATACACAAAGTGAGAGACTGATACAGATATTTTCATATTTAAACATTACTCACTAACCCATGTATTCACTAAGATACACTTAGTCAGTTATACAATGAATTTTACAAAAAAATCATCCATTTAGACACTTATATACCCATTTATTCTTCCATCGACCTTGATATATACATATATAAAACATATTTAATTTTCAGAAAAACACACATTCACTGGATGATGTCATCAGTGATGTCATTTGAGATGTCATCAGTGATGTCATGAGTGATGTCACTGACCATGTCATGAGTGATGTAATATGTGACGTCATCAGCACTGCATTGCGGGCGCGCGAGTTATAGTTAGCTGAACTAACTATAACGGGGCAATTTCTATGGTTTTGTACGAGTGAAATGTCCAACTAACTATAACGCCCCTGAAACCTATGGTTTTTTCAGTGAATTTCTAAGGTATTTTAAATGCTAATTTCTAACTATAACGTGCCTGAAACCTATGGTTTTTTCAGTGAATTTCTAAGGTTTTTTAAATGCTAATTTCTAACTATAACGTGCCTGAAACCTATGGTTTTTTCAGTGAATATATATATATTTATTATACTATGTATACATGTGAAAATGTCTCGGTCCCCTGTTTGCCTCGGTGGCACGGAAAAAATGGGTGGAACTGACGTCAGCACGCCGACGAGGTCCTCTTATGGCTCCGATGACGTCATACGGTGTCGCGAGCGGAGCCGTGCTCGTTGACGTGGGAGAGCTAGGAAAGAATTTCCGTGGAATGCTGGTGCAGGGGATATTCACCTAAGCGTTCAGGCTAGTCCTTTTATTTTTATCAATTTAATAAACTATAGGTTTTTTGTGCCAATACGTAGCAGACTCAAGGCATGGATGTGGTCGGTATGATTGGATCTATATGCATGTGACTTTGATTACGAGTGTGAAGTAAGGTGTGGACACAAAACATTCCCAAGGGACGTTTTTGCATAAAGTTCTTGTTTGAACCCTAGTCCTTTGGGTTACCAAGGGTTCCTCTCTCTTTTTTATTTATTAGTCCTTTGGGAGCAACTGTTTATGTTGCCACTCCAGAAACCGAAACCAGTGATCCGAGGGCAGAGGCCCTGCAGATGGCACACGAGGTGGGGTGCCCAGTCGTGTGCACCGGCGGGGCAGCGAAGTGACAAGCACCACAACCCACAAAAAAGGTAACGAGGGCACTGAATAACACAGGATCTTCTCTTTGTATCTGGCAGGAACAACGAAGTTAAAATGCCCTAGTACCAAAATGTAGAATTAGTGCTACAACGGTCTTCAAGAGGACCTGCGATGCCGCTTCTGCCTCCCGTACCCTGGAGGCGGCACATGGGTCACGCGGTACGATCATACTGCGGTGGGACGCACACTCGTTGACCTCTCATGGCACTGCTCCACACTTCAGGGAGGACGCTTTCCATTAGCTATGTTTTCTGATGACATGTCGCGCCGGCCCCGTCCAACAACAGAACTCCTTTAGATCCAAACAGACTCTTCCACTCTCTCACCGGAAGTGAAACCAGGCCACGCGGACACTTTCACAATACAACAGCCGGGAATGCACTTTTCGGTAAAAAACACATTCCTTCCTCCTAATTAATCAAATAAACGTCTCACTGAAGAACAGGGGCCAGCTTCGATCGGTAAACAGCCGTTACAACGACTTTTTACTTTGCGATACCATTACAACGCATGCATTACCACGCATGCATTGTACATCACGAAGTCATTACTACGCATTTTTAGAACGCATGGTCATTTACCACGCATGCCTTTACAACAAATTTTGTTGTAAAGGTATGTATGGTAAATGACCATGCGTTCTAAAAACATGTAGACGATCCATGTCGTTGTAAGGAAACAGAGGCTGTTCCGTTTCCTCACAACGACGTGCACCACCCCTCGGAGATGACGTGAAGCAGGAACCACGAGGAGAGAGTAACCATGAGGAGTGAGAGGTAAGAGGGATTGGGCATGGGGTGGGGGTTTCTTTTCTAGAGTTTAGGGTAGTGCAGTGGTGTTTGGGTGGTGTAGGGGGTCGTGCTGGGGGTAGTGTTTTAGGGTTTAGGGTAGTGCAGTGGTGTTTGGGTAGTGTAGGGGGTCATGCTGGGGGTAGTGTTTTAGGGTTTAGGGTAGTGCAGTAGTGTAGTGGGTCGTACTGGGGGTAGTGTTTTAGGGTTTAGGGTAGTGCAGTGGTGTATGGGTAGTGTAGGGGTCGTGCTGGGGTAGTGTTTTAGGGTTTAGGGTAGTGCAGTGTTGTTTGAGTAGTGTAGGGGTCATGCTGGTTGTAGTGTTTTAGGGTTTAGGGTAGTGCAGTGGTGTTTGTGTAGTGTAGGGGGTCATGCTGGGGGTAGTGTTTTATGGTTTAGGGTAGTGCAGTGGTGTTTGGGTAGTGTAGGGGGTCGTGCTGGGGGTAGATTTAGGGTTTAGGGTAGTGCAGTGGTGTTTGGGTAGTGTAGGGAGTCGTGCAGGGGGTTGTGTTTTAGGGTTTATGTTAGTGCAGTGGTGTTTGGGTAGTGTAGGGGGTAGTGCTGGGGTAGTGTTTTAGGGTTTAGGGCAGTGCAGTGGTGTTTGTGTAATGAAGG
The DNA here is from genome assembly GCA_963921515.1 of Calotriton arnoldi. Taxonomy (NCBI): domain Eukaryota; kingdom Metazoa; phylum Chordata; class Amphibia; order Caudata; family Salamandridae; genus Calotriton; species Calotriton arnoldi. The sequence goes on from CAWUFW010009806.1 coordinate 727,238, forward strand.
GGGTCATGCTGTGGGTAGTGTTTTAGGGTTTAGGGTAGTGCAGTCGTGTTTGTGTAGTGTAGGGGGTCGTGTTTTAGGGTATAGGGTAGTGCAGTGGTGTTTGGGTAGTGTAGGGGGTCATGCTGGGGTTAGTGTTTTAGGGTTTAGGGTAGTGCAGTGGTGTTTGGGTAGTGTAGGGGGTCGTGCTGGGGGTAGTGTTTTAGGGTGTAGGGTAGTGGAGTGGGGTTTGTGTAGTGTGGGAGGTCATGCTGGGGGTATATTTAGGGTTTAGGGTAGTGCAGTGGTGTTTGGGTAGTGTAGGGAGTCGTGCTGGGGGTAGTGTTTTAGGGTTTAGGGTAGTGCAGTGGTGTTTGGGTAGTGTAGGGAGTCATGCTGGTGGTAGTGTTTTAGGGTTTAGGGTTGTGCAGTTATGTTTGGGTAGTGTAGGGTGTCGTGCTGGGGGTAGTGTTTTAGGGTTTAGGGTAGTGCAGTGGTGTTTGGGTAGTGGAGGGGGTAGTGTTTTAGGGTTTAGGGTAGTGTGCCCAACCAGCCACAATATCCGTGGAAAAAGGGGATCCTGACTCTTTGGAACACTCCGTCAATTGAATAATTTGGGTCAAGGGCCCTACCACGTCCAAGACCTATCAATTCCTTTCTTGGGATCCCTCATATACTTGGAGAAAAAGGTACATAGTTTCTCATCAATTTCAGGCGTGTGTGCCACCTTCCCCTTCAGTGAGGGCCTGGGGCATTCTCCCTCATCCTATTCCTGACCTCCCTTTCAAGGGGTTGATGGCTTTTCCCCACCACATACTCTGCCACTTTGGCGTCAGGTGTCCACTCTGCCGACCTAGGATGGTAAATTTGGGTAGGCTCGAACATGTCCGAGTGGACCCCGTCCCCAACCGGGGACTGAGAGGAGTGGGACTCTGGACGCCAGGGACGCCCGAGTCCTTATCATCATCGGAGGAGAAATCGTCCTCCGATACACCCTCTCCCTCTAAGGGAAACCCGCCGTCGGGGTCTACAATAGTGGTGACAGTGTCGCAATTTTCTCCGGGCCCCTCCTCCTCCCGGCAGGGTGCATGTTTTAGCGTTCGCGCACTCTTGAGGAAGGTCTCCGTAAGTTTATCAAATCCTTCCAAGTGCCCCGCGTTATGCTTAACGGCCCTTTTATTCCCCATCTGGGAGCTACTTGGACCCGCCACCACCAGATCTGGGTCACTGAACACCCCAGGGATGCTTTTTGCCAGCTTATCAACCTGATCCCTAAGAGGAGCCAGCGCCCTAGAAATAGCCAGAGAGAGGGCTTGGTCCACTGCTGGAGGGAGAAGTTGGGGGCCATTCCTCCTCCACTTCCTGGTAGGAGGAGTAAAAATGGTCTTCTGGAGAAGACATGATAGCAGAGGGTGTGAGCACAGAACAAATGCCCTTAAAATCCTTAAGACAGCCCCCTCGCCGGTGCTCCAACAGCTGGGCTTTCCCAAAGCTGTTATAAGAATAGACTGAGGCGCAATATCAATTACCACCACCAGGTGGCGCTGGTCACTAACGTGGCCGTGTGGGGAAATCACCGCGTAGCGGTGTCAAAATTAGGCGAGGTTGGTCGGGAATCAAGCGGACACTAAAGGAGTGACCGGATTCCCAAACGCACGTAAAGATCAGCGGGAGCGCTCGACGGAGCTGCCTCGCTCGGACCAGACGCGCCTGACAGGATCTCACCGCGCGCAAAGCACACAGCGGGAGAAACTGCAAGGGGGAGAACGCGCTCGGGCAAGAGCCTGCTGCGCAGGGAATATGAAACAATACCAAGGCAATAATGCTAATAACGTGCACAAGAAACTGCTATACAAACAGCAACAACGTCAGATTAAGCCAAGAATGTAAGGAATGCACTTAACTGTCGAGCAGTGAAGAAAGAGGAAGCGGAAGGGACGTCACAATATTATATACGATGGACTGTGATATGATTGGACTATAGTTGCCTTGGAGACTACCCCTAATGGTTCATGGGTTGTGTAGTCTTTTGTTTAATGATTGTTGTGTTACGTTTTCTTTGAACTGCTATGCAAATAAAGTGAGGAAAGATATGCATAATCCTCGCCTCCGTCCTGCCATAGAATTCATTAAACTTTATTTGATCTGATTTAGAAACATAGATCATAAAAGTGTACATAAAAACAGTAAATCCTCTTTCCTAATACAATACAGTGAGAATTAATTAAAACCAGTAGGTAAAAACGGGTGTTACAAAGCCCGGTTCAGAGCAACTTCAGGTTAACAGAATCGTAAAGTTCAATGTTTCGCAAGATCAATGTCATGTACTTCGTGCAAAATACGCACGATGTAAGATGTAACGCTCCAATACCTGACCAGTTTGCACTATATAAAACTGCAGAAAAACAAAAAAAAAAAGTGTTTTGCACACTTCTGTCATTGGGCTATATGTGGGCTACATCTGGGTGATATTTGTGCTACATTTGGGCTCTTTTTTCTCTGGTGGCCATCTTGGGAGACTTATTTGTTATGAAGTTTCCTAATTTCGTCATTTACTGCAGTCTCCTCAGTAGGAAATGCTTTCAGTTTTTTACTTTGATTCCATCAAGAAGGCATTCAGATGTGTCACACATTTGTCATAAATTCACAATGTTAGCACTCTAGTTGTTCATTAGATCACTGTAGTAAAGCTACTGCTCACCAGGGAGTTAACTGGAAGTCTACTGCTGGTATTGAAAGTGATTGTTTCAGTCTGCATGTCAGAATTTTCTAATGAAATAGAAGAGGATTTGAGATCTCACTTAAAACATGCCCTAAATTTTCTTTCTGCAGCACTAACCATCATTTTTATGGCAAAATGAACCCCTCATTTTGTTCCTTTTTAAATTAAATGTTTTAAGTGTTACCAGTTTATTCCAATGAAGATGGCTTCAGGTGTGCCATACTTTTGTCATAAGTAAGACTGTTAGCGCTCTAGTTGTTCTTTAGAACACTCTGGGAAGCTGCAGTAGAACACAAAGGCATCAACTGACATGCTTCTCCTGTTGAAATATAACAGGAAGATATTTGAGATCTCACCTAAAACATGTCCTAATTTTTCTTTCTACAGCACTAACCATAATTTTTATGACAAAATGAACCCCCTCATTTTGTTCCTTTTTAAATTAAATGTTTTAAGAGTTACCAGTTTATTCCAATCAAGATGGCTTCAGGTGTGCCATAATTTTGTCATAAGTAAGACTGTTAGCGCTCTAGTTGTTCTTTAGAACACTCTGGGAAGCTGCAGTAGAACACAAAGGCATCAACTGACAGGCTGCTCCTGTTGAAATATAACAGGAAGATATTTGAGATCACACTTGAAACATGTCCTAATTTTTCTTTCTACAGCACTAACCATAATTTCTATGACAAAATGAACCCCATCATTTTGTTCCTTTTTAAATTAAATGTTTTAAGTGTTACCAGCTTATTCCAATCAAGATGGCTTCAGGTGTGCCATACTTTTGTCATAAGTAAGGCTGTTAGCACTCTAGTTGTTCTTTAGAACACTCTGGGAAGCTGCAGTAGAACACAAAGGAATCAACTGACAGTCTCTGCCCTTGTTGGATGTACATGTTTTACTGAGAATGTCAGACTTCCTTCTCACTTGACTGAGAAAGATAATGTGAATTTACAGAAAATATGCTCTCATTTTAGCTTCTGGAGCACCTTCCAAAACTGTATGGGACAAGCATGTGAAAATAGTTTTCTCTCAAACATGATTCATGCTATCCCAGCAGAAGGTTTTTCACAGGGTAAAATCACCTTAGAACACACCACAATTCCTGAAATTAGTATGGTACCATCAACAAATGAATTCTAATGTAACTAAAGTCTGTTATCACCCTTTATAGTTCTCCTTTTGGTAACCCTCAAAATCTTCGATTCACTACAATGCATTTCAATGGGGTACTATCATTTATATTGGTCCCAAGATGGCTGCCAGCAATTCCAGGATGAAGTGCTGACAGCCAATCAGATCTCACGATGACATGTGTGGTTAGGCTCCGCCCAGATATATATGTGTTTTCTTTTTCAAATTTCTCAGGAACTACTGAACGGATTTACACCATTTAACCAAAAGGCACGACTCTGAACCAAGGGCTACCTTTTTGCCAAATTTGGTGTAATTCCGTTCAGCAGTTCGGGCTGTAGCTGCGATGAAAGGTTCCTATGTAAAATTGCATGGGGAAAACACGTTTTGGGACCCCCTTTTTTTCTCAGCCCCCACTTGACGAATCACCCCGAGACTTTCAGGATAGGAGCGGACCGGAGCGCCCCACGAGTTTTGAAAATTTCGCGAAGATTCGTCAACCGGCGCCAAAGTTATTTCAAATAGAATGTTGCGGATTTCCTATGGAAAATAGGTCCTAACTATAACTATCTACTGGCGACCGCCAGTAGATAATGTATATATATATATACATATATATACATCTGCATATTTATACATGCAGATATAAATACATGCATACATATGCATACATATGCATATATATGCATACATATGCATATATGTTTACACATATATGCATATATATACACATATATACATGTATATATGTGTATATGTATGCACATATTTATAAATGCATATATATTCATACAAATATGCATAAATATATATCTGCATATATATATACATATATATGTATATAAATATGTATATATATATATAAAAATAAATACACATATAAATATATACATATATATATATGCATTTATATATGTATATATCTATATTCACTGAAAAAACCATAGGTTTCAGGCACGTTATAGTTAGAAATTAGCATTTAAAAAACCTTAGAAATTCACTGAAAAAACCATAGATTTCAGGGGCGTTATAGTTAGTTGGACATTTCACTCGTACAAAACCATAGAAATTCCCCGTTATAGTTAGTTCAGCTAACTATAAGTCGCGCGCCCACAATGCACTGCTGATGATGTCACATATCACATCACTCATGACATGGTCAGTGACATCACTCATGACATCACTGATGACATCTCAAATGACATCACTGAGGACATCACTGATGACATCATCCTTGTGATAGAGTGGCAGACCTCCTCTCACCCTAATATAACCTTTGATACACACACTCAAAAATACAAACTAACATTTTCAAAACAATGGACATACCAATACCAGTTACAACACACCTATTCAGTAATTCCAAGATCTACACACACATCCACTCATTCACCAACAGTCCCTATACAGTCACTCATACATGTACTCACACATCATATGTACTCATACAACTATACATCCTGTTACACACCACAACTCATCCATAGAATTACTCACACACATAGTCACACATGCAAACAAAGTATCAAACATCCATTTACGTGCATATACAGTTATACACACACTACCACACTTACTTCTACAGAAACTTACACATACTTACTCTCTTAAACAATCACTTATAGAAACACCTACTTATTTGTACAGGAACTCTTCCAGTCTCTCACTCTCACATATACTCACTTATATACACCAATACTCACATATACTAGTTTAAAACATATGTAGTTACTCATAAAGACACTATTGAGACAGTCATTCACTCACTAACACACCCATACACATACTCATCCACCTATACAGTCCTGCACACATGCTGTCTTCAACACATACAAACAGTGAGTCACTCATTCATGCATCTATGCACTAAGTAATACCCCCACCGAACCATACAGACACTCAGACACTCATACTGATACTCAAAAACCAACTAATAACCCATATAGACACTCATGTAGCTACTCACCAACCCATGCAGCCACTTATACACAAAGTGAGAGACTGATACAGATATTTTCATATTTAAACATTACTCACTAACCCATGTATTCACTAAGATACACTTAGTCAGTTATACAATGAATTTTACAAAAAAATCATCCATTTAGACACTTATATACCCATTTATTCTTCCATCGACCTTGATATATACATATATAAAACATATTTAATTTTCAGAAAAACACACATTCACTGGATGATGTCATCAGTGATGTCATTTGAGATGTCATCAGTGATGTCATGAGTGATGTCACTGACCATGTCATGAGTGATGTAATATGTGACGTCATCAGCACTGCATTGCGGGCGCGACGAGTTATAGTTAGCTGAACTAACTATAACGGGGCAATTTCTATGGTTTTGTACGAGTGAAATGTCCAACTAACTATAACGCCCCTGAAACCTATGGTTTTTTCAGTGAATTTCTAAGGTATTTTAAATGCTAATTTCTAACTATAACGTGCCTGAAACCTATGGTTTTTTCAGTGAATTTCTAAGGTTTTTTAAATGCTAATTTCTAACTATAACGTGCCTGAAACCTATGGTTTTTTCAGTGAATATATATATATTTATTATACTATGTATACATGTGAAAATGTCTCGGTCCCCTGTTTGCCTCGGTGGCACGGAAAAAATGGGTGGAACTGACGTCAGCACGCCGACGAGGTCCTCTTATGGCTCCGATGACGTCATACGGTGTCGCGAGCGGAGCCGTGCTCGTTGACGTGGGAGAGCTAGGAAAGAATTTCCGTGGAATGCTGGTGCAGGGGATATTCACCTAAGCGTTCAGGCTAGTCCTTTTATTTTTATCAATTTAATAAACTATAGGTTTTTTGTGCCAATACGTAGCAGACTCAAGGCATGGATGTGGTCGGTATGATTGGATCTATATGCATGTGACTTTGATTACGAGTGTGAAGTAAGGTGTGGACACAAAACATTCCCAAGGGACGTTTTTGCATAAAGTTCTTGTTTGAACCCTAGTCCTTTGGGTTACCAAGGGTTCCTCTCTCTTTTTTATTTATTAGTCCTTTGGGAGCAACTGTTTATGTTGCCACTCCAGAAACCGAAACCAGTGATCCGAGGGCAGAGGCCCTGCAGATGGCACACGAGGTGGGGTGCCCAGTCGTGTGCACCGGCGGGGCAACGAAGTGACAAGCACCACAACCCACAAAAAAGGTAACGAGGGCACTGAATAACACAGGATCTTCTCTTTGTATCTGGCAGGAACAACGAAGTTAAAATGCCCTAGTACCAAAATGTAGAATTAGTGCTACAACGGTCTTCAAGAGGACCTGCGATGCCACTTCTGCCTCCCGTACCCTGGAGGCGGCACATGGGTCACGCGGTACGATCATACTGCGGTGGGACGCACACTCGTTGACCTCTCATGGCACTGCTCCACACTTCAGGGAGGACGCTTTCCATTAGCTATGTTTTCTGATGACATGTCGCGCCGGCCCCGTCCAACAACAGAACTCCTTTAGATCCAAACAGACTCTTCCACTCTCTCACCGGAAGTGAAACCAGGCCACGCGGACACTTTCACAATACAACAGCCGGGAATGCACTTTTCGGTAAAAAACACATTCCTTCCTCCTAATTAATCAAATAAACGTCTCACTGAAGAACAGGGGCCAGCTTCGATCGGTAAACAGCCGTTACAACGACTTTTTACTTTGCGATACCATTACAACGCATGCATTACCACGCATGCGTTGTACATCACGAAGTCATTACTACGCATTTTTAGAACGCATGGTCATTTACCACGCATGCCTTTACAACAAATTTTGTTGTAAAGGTATGTATGGTAAATGACCATGCGTTCTAAAAACATGTAGACGATCCATGTCGTTGTAAGGAAACAGAGGCTGTTCCGTTTCCTCACAACGACGTGCACCACCCCTCGGAGATGACGTGAAGCAGGAACCACGAGGAGAGAGTAACCATGAGGAGTGAGAGGTAAGAGGGATTGGGCATGGGGTGGGGGTTTCTTTTCTAGAGTTTAGGGTAGTGCAGTGGTGTTTGGGTGGTGTAGGGGGTCGTGCTGGGGGTAGTGTTTTAGGGTTTAGGGTAGTGCAGTGGTGTTTGGGTAGTGTAGGGGTCATGCTGGGGGTAGTGTTTTAGGGTTTAGGGTAGTGCAGTAGTGTAGTGGGTCGTACTGGGGGTAGTGTTTTAGGGTTTAGGGTAGTGCAGTGGTGTATGGGTAGTGTAGGGGTCGTGCTGGGGTAGTGTTTTAGGGTTTAGGGTAGTGCAGTGTTGTTTGAGTAGTGTAGGGGGTCATGCTGGTTGTAGTGTTTTAGGGTTTAGGGTAGTGCAGTGGTGTTTGTGTAGTGTAGGGGGTCATGCTGGGGGTAGTGTTTTATGGTTTAGGGTAGTGCAGTGGTGTTTGGGTAGTGTAGGGGGTCATGCTGGGGGTAGATTTAGGGTTTAGGGTAGTGCAGTGGTGTTTGGGTAGTGTAGGGAGTCGTGCAGGGGGTTGTGTTTTAGGGTTTATGTTAGTGCAGTGGTGTTTGGGTAGTGTAGGGGGTAGTGCTGGGGTAGTGTTTTAGGGTTTAGGGCAGTGCAGTGGTGTTTGTGTAATGAAGGGGTCATGCTGTGGGTAGTGTTTTAGGGTTTAGGGTAGTGCAGTCGTGTTTGTGTAGTGTAGGGGGTCGTGTTTTAGGGTATAGGGTAGTGCAGTGGTGTTTGGGTAGTGTAGGGGGTCATGCTGGGGTTAGTGTTTTAGGGTTTAGGGTAGTGCAGTGGTGTTTGGGTAGTGTAGGGGGTCGTGCTGGGGGTAGTGTTTTAGGGTGTAGGGTAGTGGAGTGGGGTTTGTGTAGTGTGGGAGGTCATGCTGGGGGTATATTTAGGGTTTAGGGTAGTGCAGTGGTGTTTGGGTAGTGTAGGGAGTCGTGCTGGGGGTAGTGTTTTAGGGTTTAGGGTAGTGCAGTGGTGTTTGGGTAGTGTAGGGAGTCATGCTGGTGGTAGTGTTTTAGGGTTTAGGGTTGTGCAGTTATGTTTGGGTAGTGTAGGGTGTCGTGCTGGGGGTAGTGTTTTAGGGTTTAGGGTAGTGCAGTGGTGTTTGGGTAGTGGAGGGGGTAGTGTTTTAGGGTTTAGGGTAGTGTGCCCAACCAGCCACAATATCCGTGGAAAAAGGGGATCCTGACTCTTTGGAACACTCCGTCAATTGAATAATTTGGGTCAAGGGCCCTACCACGTCCAAGACCTATCAATTCCTTTCTTGGGATCCCTCATATACTTGGAGAAAAAGGTACATAGTTTCTCATCAATTTCAGGCGTGTGTGCCACCTTCCCCTTCAGTGAGGGCCTGGGGCATTCTCCCCTCATCCTATTCCTGACCTCCCTTTCAAGGGGTTGATGGCTTTTCCCCACCACATACTCTGCCACTTTGGCGTCAGGTGTCCACTCTGCCGACCTAGGATGGTAAATTTGGGTAGGCTCGAACATGTCCGAGTGGACCCCGTCCCCAACCGGGGACTGAGAGGAGTGGGACTCTGGACGCCAGGGACGCCCGAGTCCTTATCATCATCGGAGGAGAAATCGTCCTCCGATACACCCTCTCCTCTAAGGGAAACCCGCCGTCGGGGTCTACAATAGTGGTGACAGTGTCGCAATTTTCTCCGGGCCCCTCCTCCTCCCGGCAGGGTGCATGTTTTAGCGTTCGCGCACTCTTGAGGAAGGTCTCCGTAAGTTTATCAAATCCTTCCAAGTGCCCCGCGTTATGCTTAACGGCCCTTTTATTCCCCATCTGGGAGCTACTTGGACCCGCCACCACCAGATCTGGGTCACTGAACACCCCAGGGATGCTTTTTGCCAGCTTATCAACCTGATCCCTAAGAGGAGCCAGCGCCCTAGAAATAGCCAGAGAGAGGGCTTGGTCCACTGCTGGAGGGAGAAGTTGGGGGCCATTCCTCCTCCACTTCCTGGTAGGAGGAGTAAAAATGGTCTTCTGGAGAAGACATGATAGCAGAGGGTGTGAGCACAGAACAAATGCCCTTAAAATCCTTAAGACAGCCCCCTCGCCGGTGCTCCAACAGCTGGGCTTTCCCCAAAGCTGTTATAAGAATAGACTGAGGCGCAATATCAATTACCACCACCAGGTGGCGCTGGTCACTAACGTGGCCGTGTGGGGAAATCACCGCGTAGCGGTGTCAAAATTAGGCGAGGGTTGGTCGGGAATCAAGCGGACACTAAAGGAGTGACCGGATTCCCAAACGCACGTAAAGATCAGCGGGAGCGCTCGACGGAGCTGCCTCGCTCGGACCAGACGCGCCTGACAGGATCTCACCGCGCGCAAAGCACACAGCGGGAGAAACTGCAAGGGGAGAACGCGCTCGGGCAAGAGCCTGCTGCGCAGGGAATATGAAACAATACCAAGGCAATAATGCTAATAACGTGCACAAGAAACTGCTATACAAACAGCAACAACGTCAGATTAAGCCAAGAATGTAAGGAATGCACTTAACTGTCGAGCAGTGAAGAAAGAGGAAGCGGAAGGGACGTCACAATATTATATACGATGGACTGTGATATGATTGGACTATAGTTGCCTTGGAGACTACCCCCTAATGGTTCATGGGTTGTGTAGTCTTTTGTTTAATGATTGTTGTGTTACGTTTTCTTTGAACTGCTATGCAAATAAAGTGAGGAAAGATATGCATAATCCTCGCCTCCGTCCTGCCATAGAATTCATTAAACTTTATTTGATCTGATTTAGAAACATAGATCATAAAAGTGTACATAAAAACAGTAAATCCTCTTTCCTAATACAATACAGTGAGAATTAATTAAAACCAGTAGGTAAAAACGGGTGTTACAAAGCCCGGTTCAGAGCAACTTCAGGTTAACAGAATCGTAAAGTTCAATGTTTCGCAAGATCAATGTCATGTACTTCGTGCAAAATACGCACGATGTAAGATGTAACGCTCCAATACCTGACCAGTTTGCACTATATAAAACTGCAGAAAAACAAAAAAAAAAAGTGTTTTGCACACTTCTGTCATTGGGCTATATGTGGGCTACATCTGGGTGATATTTGTGCTACATTTGGGCTCTTTTTTCTCTGGTGGCCATCTTGGGAGACTTATTTGTTATGAAGTTTCCTAATTTCGTCATTTACTGCAGTCTCCTCAGTAGGAAATGCTTTCAGTTTTTTACTTTGATTCCATCAAGAAGGCATTCAGATGTGTCACACATTTGTCATAAATTCACAATGTTAGCACTCTAGTTGTTCATTAGATCACTGTAGTAAAGCTACTGCTCACCAGGGAGTTAACTGGAAGTCTACTGCTGGTATTGAAAGTGATTGTTTCAGTCTGCATGTCAGAATTTTCTAATGAAATAGAAGAGGATTTGAGATCTCACTTAAAACATGCCCTAAATTTTCTTTCTGCAGCACTAACCATCATTTTTATGGCAAAATGAACCCCTCATTTTGTTCCTTTTTAAATTAAATGTTTTAAGTGTTACCAGTTTATTCCAATGAAGATGGCTTCAGGTGTGCCATACTTTTGTCATAAGTAAGACTGTTAGCGCTCTAGTTGTTCTTTAGAACACTCTGGGAAGCTGCAGTAGAACACAAAGGCATCAACTGACATGCTTCTCCTGTTGAAATATAACAGGAAGATATTTGAGATCTCACCTAAAACATGTCCTAATTTTTCTTTCTACAGCACTAACCATAATTTTTATGACAAAATGAACCCCTCATTTTGTTCCTTTTTAAATTAAATGTTTTAAGAGTTACCAGTTTATTCCAATCAAGATGGCTTCAGGTGTGCCATAATTTTGTCATAAGTAAGACTGTTAGCGCTCTAGTTGTTCTTTAGAACACTCTGGGAAGCTGCAGTAGAACACAAAGGCATCAACTGACAGGCTGCTCCTGTTGAAATATAACAGGAAGATATTTGAGATCACACTTGAAACATGTCCTAATTTTTCTTTCTACAGCACTAACCATAATTTCTATGACAAAATGAACCCCATCATTTTGTTCCTTTTTAAATTAAATGTTTTAAGTGTTACCAGCTTATTCCAATCAAGATGGCTTCAGGTGTGCCATACTTTTGTCATAAGTAAGGCTGTTAGCACTCTAGTTGTTCTTTAGAACACTCTGGGAAGCTGCAGTAGAACACAAAGGAATCAACTGACAGTCTCTGCCCTTGTTGGATGTACATGTTTTACTGAGAATGTCAGACTTCCTTCTCACTTGACTGAGAAAGATAATGTGAATTTACAGAAAATATGCTCTCATTTTAGCTTCTGGAGCACCTTCCAAAACTGTATGGGACAAGCATGTGAAAATAGTTTTCTCTCAAACATGATTCATGCTATCCCAGCAGAAGGTTTTTCACAGGGTAAAATCACCTTAGAACACACCACAATTCCTGAAATTAGTATGGTACCATCAACAAATGAATTCTAATGTAACTAAAGTCTGTTATCACCCTTTATAGTTCTCCTTTTGGTAACCCTCAAAATCTTCGATTCACTACAATGCATTTCAATGGGGTACTATCATTTATATTGGTCCCAAGATGGCTGCCAGCAATTCCAGGATGAAGTGCTGACAGCCAATCAGATCTCACGATGACATGTGTGGTTAGGCTCCGCCCAGATATATATGTGTTTTCTTTTTCAAATTTCTCAAGAACTACTGAACGGATTTACACCATTTAACCAAAAGGCACGACTCTGAACCAAGGGCTACCTTTTTGCCAAATTTGGTGTAATTCCGTTCAGCAGTTCGGGCTGTAGCTGCGATGAAAGGTTCCTATGGAAAATTGCATGGGGAAAACACGTTTTGGGACCCCCTTTTTTCTCAGCCCCCACTTGACGAATCACCCCGAGACTTTCAGGATAGGAGCGGACCGGAGCGCCCCACGAGTTTTGAAAATTTCGCAAGATTCGTCAACCGGCGCCAAAGTTATTTCAAATAGAATGTTGCGGATTTCCTATGGAAAATGGTCCTAACTATAACTATCTACTGGCGACCGCCAGTAGATAATGTATATATATATATACATATATATACATCTGCATATTTATACATGCAGATATAAATACATGCATACATATGCATACATATGCATATATATGCATACATATGCATATATGTTTACACATATATGCATATATATACACATATATACATGTATATATGTGTATATGTATGCACATATTTATAAATGCATATATATTCATACAAATATGCATAAATATATATCTGCATAAATATATACATATATATGTATGTAAGCGTATACATATGTCTGTACATATATAAATATTATCTACTGGCGGTCGCCAGTAGATAGTTATAGTTAAAACCTATTATCCATAGGAAATCCGCGACATTCTATTTGAAATAACGTTGGCGCCGGTTGACGAATCTTCGCGAAAGTTTCCAACTTGTTGGGGCGCTCCGGTCCGCTCCTATCCTGAAAGTCTCGGGGTGATACGTCAAGCGGGGGCCGAGAAAAAAGGGGGGTCCCAAAACGCGTTTTCCCCATTCATTTTTCCATAGGAACCTTTAGTCGCAGCTACAGCCCGAACTGCTGAACGGAATTACACCAAATTTGGCAAAGAGGTAGCCCTTGGTTCAGTGTCGTGCCTTTTGCTTAAATGGTGTAAATCCGTTCAGTAGTTCCTGAGAAAATCAAAAGTAAAGTCACATATATATCTGGGCGGAGCCTAACCACACATGTCATCGTGAGATCTGATTGGCTGTCAGCACTTCATCCTGGAATTGCTGGCAGCCATCTTGGGACCAATATAAATGATAGTACCTCATTGAAATGCATTGTAGTGAATAGAAGATTTTGAGGGTCACCAAAAGGAGAACTATAAAGGGTGATAACAGGCTTTAGTTACATTAGAATTTATTTGTTGATGGTACCATACTAGTTTTAGGAATTGTGGTGTATTCTAAGGTGATTTTACCATGTGAAAAACCTTCTGCTGGGATATCATGAATCATGTTTGAGAGAACACTATTTTCTCATGCTTGTCCCATGGAGGTTTGGAAGGTGCTCCAGAAGCTAAAATGAGAGCATATTTTCTGTAAATTCACATTATCTTTCTCACTCATGTGAGAATGAAGTCTGACATTCTCAGTAAAACATGTACATCCAACAAGGGCAGAGACTGTCAGTTGATTCCTTTGTGTTCTACTGCAGCTTCCCAGAGTGTTCTAAAGAACAACTAGAGTGCTAACAGCCTTACTTATGACAAAAGTATGGCACACCTGAAGCCATCTTGATTGGAATAAACTGGTAACACTTAAACAATTTAATTTAAAAAGGAACAAAATGATGGGGTTCATTTTGTCATAGAAATTATGGTTAGTGCTGTAGAAAGAAAAATTAGGACATGTTTCAAGTGTGATCTCAAATATCTTCCTGTTATATTTCAACAGGAGCAGCCTGCCAGTTGATGCCTTTGTGTTCTACTGCAGCTTCCCAGAGTGTTCTAAAGAACAACTAGAGCGCTAACAGCCTTACTTATGACAAAAGTATGGCACACCTGAAGCCATCTTGATTGGAATAAACTGGTAACACTTAAAACATTTAATTTAAAAAGGAACAAAATGATGGGGTTCATTTTGTCATAGAAATTATGGTTAGTGCTGTAGAAAGAAAAATTAGGACATATTTCAAGTGTGATCTCAAATATCTTCCTGTTATATTTCAACAGGAGCAGCCTGCCAGTTGATGCCTTTGTGTTCTACTGCAGCTTCCCAGAGTGTTCTAAAGAACAACTAGAGCGCTAACAGCCTTACTTATGACAAAAGTATGGCACACCTGAAGCCATCTTGATTGGAATAAACCAGTAACACTTAAAACATTTAATTTAAAAAGGAACAAAATGAGGGGTTCTTTTTGAAATAGAAATTATGGTTAGTGCTGCAGAAAGAAAAATTAGGGCATGTTTTAAGTGAGATCTCAAATCCTCTTCTATTTCATTAGAAAATTCTGACATGCAGACTGAAACAATCACTTTCAATACCAGCTGCAGACTCCCAGTTAACTCCCTGGTGAGCAGTAGCTTTACTCCAGTGATCTAATGAGCAACTAGAGTGCTAACATTCTGAATTTATGGCAGATGTGAGACATCTGAATGCCTTCTTGATGGAATCAAAGTAAAAAACTGAAAGCATTTCCTACTGAGGAGACTGCAGTAAATGAAGAAATTAGGAAACTTCATAACAAAGAAGTCTTCCAAGATGGCCACCAGTGAAAAAAGAGCCCAAATGTAGCACAAATATTACCCAGATGTAGCCCACATATAGCCCAATGACAAAAGTGTGCAAAACACTTTTTATTTTTAGTTTTTTTGCAGTTTTATGTAGTGCAGACTGGTCAGGTATTGGAGCATTGCATCTTAAAACATGACCCCCTACACTACAAAAACACCACTGCACTACCTTAAACCCTAAAACACTACCCCCAGCACGACCCCCTACACTACACAAGCACCACTGCACTATCCTAAACCCTAAAACACTACCCCCAGCACGACCCCCTACACTACCCAAACACCACTGCACTAACCTAAATCCTAAAACACTACCACCAGCACGACCCCCTACACTACCCAAACACCACTGCACTACCCTAAAACATGACCCCCTACACTACACAAACACCACTGCACTACCCTAAACCCTAAAACACTACCCCCAGCACGACCTCCTAGACTACACAAGCACCACTGCACTACCCTAAACCCTAAAACACTACCCCCAGCACGACCCCCTACACTACACAAACACCACTGCACTACCCTAAACCCTAAAACACTACCCCCAGCACGACCCCCTACACTACCCAAACACCACTGCACTAACCTAAATCCTAAAACACTACCCCCAGCACGACCCCCTACACTACCCAAACACCACTGCACTACCCTAAAACATGACCCCCTACACTACACAAACACCACTGCACTACCCTAAACCCTAAAACACTACCCCCAGCACGACCCCCTACACTACACAAGCACCACTGCACTACCCTAAACCCTAAAACACTACCCCCAGCACGACCCCCTACACTGCCCGAACACCACTGCACTGCCCTAAACCCTGAAACACCAGCCCCTGCATGACCCCCTACACTGCCCGAACACCACTGCACTGCCCTAAACCCTGAAACACCACCCCTAGCACGACCCCCTACACTGCCCGAACACCACTGCACTGCCCTAAACCCTGAAACACCACCCCTTCACGACCCCCTACACTGCCCGAACACCACTGCACTGCCCTAAACCCTGAAACACCACCCCCAGCATGACCCCCTACACTGCCCGAACACCACTGCACTGCCCTAAACCCTGAAACACTACCCCCAGCAAGACCCCCTACACTGCCCGAACACCACTGCACTGCCCTAAACCCTGAAACATCACCCCCAGCAAGACCCCCTACACTGCCCGAACACCACTGACCTAAACCCTGAAACACCACCCCCAGAACGACCCCCTACACTGCCCGAACACCACTGCACTGCCCTAAACCCTGAAACACTACCCCCAGCATGACCCCCTACACTGCCCGAACACCACTGCTCTGCCCAAAACCCTGAAACACCAGCCCCAGCACGACCCCCTACACTGCCCGAACACCACTGCACTGCCCTAAACCTTGAAACACCAGCCCCTGCACGACCCCCTACACTGCCCGAACACCACTGCACTACCCTAAACCCTGAAACATCACCCCCAGCACGACCCCCTACACTGCCCGAGCACCACTGCACTGCCCTAAACCCTGAAACACCAGCCCCAGCATGACCCCCTACACTGCCCGAACACCACTGCACTGCCCTAAACCCTGAAACACCAGCCCCAGCACGACCGCCTACACTGCCCGAACACCACTGCACTGCCCTAAACCCTGAAACACCAGCACAACACCCTACACTGCCCGAACACCACTGCACTGCCCTAAACCCTGAAACACCAGCCCCAGCATGACCCCCTACACTGCCCGAACACCACTGCACTGCCCTAAACCCTGAAACACCAGCCTCAGCACGACCCCCTACACTGCCTGAACACCACTGCACTGCCCTGAACCCTGAAACACCAGCACAACACCCTACACTGCCCGAACACCACTGCACTGCCCTAAACCCTGAAACACCACCCCGTGCATGACCCCCTACACTGCCCGAACACCACTGCACTGCCCTAAACCCTGAAGCGCGACCCCCTACACTGCCCGAACACCACTGCACTAAACCCTGAAACACCACCCCCTGCACAACCCCCAGTACTGCTCGAACACTACTGCACTGCCCTAAACCCAGAAACACCATCCCCAGCACGACCCCCTATACTGCACGAACACCACTGCACTGCCCTAAACCCTGAAACACTACCCCCAGCAAGACCCCCTACACTGCCCGAACACCACTGCACTGCCCTAAACCCTGAAACATCACCCCGAGCAAGACCCCCGACCCTGCCCGAACACCACTGCCCTAAACCCTGAAACACCACCCCCAGCAAGACCCCCTACACTGCCCGAACACCACTGCACTGCCCTAAACCCTGAAACACCAGCCCCAGCACGACCCCCTACACTGCCCGAACACCACTGCACTGCCCTAAACCCTGAAACACCACCCCCTGCACGACCCCCACACTGCCCAAACACCACTGTACTGCCCTAAACCCTGAAACCCTACCCCCAGCATGACCCCCTACACTGCCAGAACACCACTGCACTGCCCTAAACCCTGAAACACCACCCCCTGCATGACCCCCTACACTGCCCGAACACTACTGCCCTGCCCTAAACCATGAAACACCACCCCCAGCACGACCCCCTACACTGCACGAACACGACTGCACTGCCCTAAACCCTGAAACACTACCCCCAGCAAGACCCCCTACACTGCCCGAACACCACTGCACTGCCCTAAACCCTGAAACATCACCCCCAGCAAGACCCCCTACACTGCCCGAACACCACTGCCCTAAACCCTGAAACACCACCCCCAGCAAGACCCCCTACACTGCCCGAACACCACTGCACTGCCCTAAACCCTGAAACACCACCCCCAGCAAGACCCCCTACACTGCCCGAACACCACTGCACTGCCCTAAACCCTGAAACACCACCCCCAGCACGACCCCCTACACTGCCCGAACACCACTGCTCTGCCCAAAACCCTGAAACACCAGCCCCAGCACGACCCCCTACACTGCCCGAACACCACTGCACTGCCCTAAACCCTGAAACACCAGCCCCAGCACGACCCCCTACACTGCCCGAACACCACTGCACTGCCTTAAACCCTGAAACACCACCCTCAGCATGACCCCCTACACTGCCCGAACACCACTGCACTGCCCTAAACCCTGAAACACCAGCCCCAGCACGACCCCGTACACTGCCCGCACACCACTGCACTGCCCTAAACCCTGAAACACCAGCCCCAGCACAACCCCGTACACTGCCCGAACACCACTGCACTGCCCTAAACCCTGAAACACCAGCCCCAGCACGACCGCCTACACTGCCCGAAAACTACTGCACTGCCCTAAACCCTGAAACACCACCCCCAGCAAGACTACCTACACTGGCCGAACACCACTGCACTGCCCTAAACCCTGAAACACCACCCCCTGCACGACCCCCTACACTGCCCAAACACTACTGCACTGCCCTAAACCCTGAAACACCACCCCTCAGCACGACACCCTACACTGCCTGAACACCACTGCACTGCCCTAAACCCTGAAACACCACCCCAGCACGACCCCCTACACTGCCCGAACACCACTGCACTAAACCCTGAAACACCACTCCCTGCACGACCCCCTACACTGCCGGAACACCACTGCACTGCCCTAAACCCTGAAACACCACCCCCAGCACGACCCCCTACACTGCCCTAACACCACTGCACTGCCCTAAACCCTGAAACATCACCCCCAGCACAACCCCCTACACTGCCTGAGCACCATTGTTCTGCCCTAAACCCTGAAACACTAGCCCCAGCACGACCCCCTACACTGCCCGAACACCACTGCACTGCCCTAAACCCTGAAACACCACCCCCAGCATGACCCCCTACACTGCCCGAACACCACTGCACTGCCCTAAACCCTGAAACACCAGCCCCAGCAAGACCACCTACACTGCCCGAACACCACTGCATTGCCCTAGACTCTGAAACACCAGCCCCAGCAAGACCCCCTACACTGCCCGAACACCACTGCACTGCCCTAAACCCTGAAACACCAGCCCCAGCATGACCCCTACACTGCCCGAACACCACTGCACTGCCCTAAACCCTGAAACACCAGCCCCAGCACGACCCCCTACACTGCCCGAACACCACTGCACTGCCCTAAACCCTGAAACACCAGCCCCAGCACGACCCCCTACACTGCCCGAACACCACTGCACTGCCCTAAACCCTGAAACACCAGCCCCAGCACCACCCCCTACAATGCCCGAACACCACTGTACTGCCCTAAACCCTGAAACACCACCCCCTGCACGACCCCCTACACTGCCCGAACACCACTGCACTGCCCTAAACCCTGAAACACCACCCCCTGCACCACCCCCTACACTGCCCGAACACCACTGCACTGCCCCAAACCCTGAAACACCACCCCCAGCATGACCCCCTACACTGCCCGAACACCACTGCCCTAAACCCTGAAACACCACCCCTGCACGACCCCCTACACTGCCTGAACACCACTGCACTGCCCTAAACCCTGAAACACCACCCCCTGCACGAACCCCTACACTGCCCGAACATCACTGCACTGCCCTAAACCCTGAAACACCACCCCCAGCACGACCCCCTACACTGCCCGAACACCACTGCACTGCCCTAAACCCTAGAACACTACCCCCAGCATGACCCCCTACACTACCCGAACACCACTGCACTACCCTAAACCCTAAAATACTCCCCCAGCACGACCCCCTACACTACCCGAACACGACTGCACTGCCCTAAACCCTAAAACACTCCCCCAGCACGACCCCCTACACTACCCGAACACCACTGCACTGCCCTAAACCCTAAAACACTCCCCCAGCACGACCCCCTACACTACCTAAACACCACTGCACTGCCCTAAACCCTAAAACACTACCCCCCGCATGACCCCCTACACTACCCAAATACCAATGCACTACCCTAATCCCTAAAACACTACCCCCGCACAACCCCCTACACTACCCAAAGACCACTGCACTACCCTAAACTCTAAAACAATACCCCCCGCACGACTCCCTACACTACCCAAAGACCACTGCACTACCCTAAACCCTAAAACACGACCTCCTACACTACACAAACACCACTGCACTACCCTAAACCCTAAAAAACTACCCCCAGCACGAACCCCTACACTACCCAAACACCACTGCACTACCCTAAACCATAAAACACTACCCCCAGCAGTACCCCCTACGCTACCCAAACACCACTGCACTACCCTAAACCCTAAAACACTACCCCCAGCAGTACCCCCTACACTACCCAAACACCATTGCACTACCCTAAACCCTAAAACACTACCCCCAGCAGTATCCCCTACACTACCCAAACACCACTGCACTACCCTAAACCCTAAAACCCTAAAACACTAACCCCAGCACGACCCCCTACACTACCCAAACACCACTGTACTACCCTAAACCCTAAAACACTCCCCCAGCACGACTCCCTACACTACCCAAACACCACTGCACTACCCTAAACCCTAAATCTACCCCCAGCATGACCCCCTACACTACACAAACACCACTGCACTACCCTAAACCCTAAAACACTACCCCCAGCACGACCCTCTTCACTACCTAAACACAACTGCACAATTTGTTACAGGCATTGCAACGCAGGCCTGTGGTGCTTACTGGAAGTACCTGGTGGGCTGGTTGGGCCCCAGGGACTCTCAGGATTCAAGGTGACCTAATCCCCCAACTTAAAACGCGCCACGGGGCGCGTTTGCACAGTGGTGAAGGGAGGGGGCGGGGCCTCAGGTGACATTTGCGCAAACACGCCCTGTGGTGCGTTTTAAGTTGGGGAGTTAATTCCCTTTGAATCCTGGGGGCCAACTAGCCCACCAGGTACCTTCAGTAAGCACAACAGAGGTGCGTTGCAGAGAGGTGAAAAAAGGTGCGTGGCCTCGGAACGCCTCTCTGCAACTCAGCTCTGTGGTCCTAACTGTAGGTACCTGGGGGGCTAGTTGGGCCCCAGGGACCCTCAGGATTCAAGGGGACTTAATCCCGCAACTTAAAACGTGCCACGGGGCGCGTTTGCACACATGTCACCTCAGGCCCCCCTCCCTTCACCACTGTGCAAACGCGCACTGGCTCTGGTTAGTCAGAGTCAGTTACCACCAGTACCCGTCTGAAAAAGTTGTGGGCACAGGATGATTTTGCAACAAGGCCTCTTTCTGCTCCTCTGTTGGTTCTTTCTGCACATCTTTTGCTTCTTTCTGTGCGTTTTTTCTTCTTTCTTCACATGTCCTACCTCTGTTGGCATAGTTAGAAACTAGCATTTAAAAAACCTTTGAAATTCACTTAAAAAATCATAGTTTTCAGGCACGTTATAGTTAGAAATTAGCATTTAAAAAACCTTTGAAATTCACTGAAAAAACCATAGGTTTCAGGCACGTTATAGTTAGAAATTAGCATTTAAAAAACCTTTGAAATTCACTGAAAAAACCATAGGTTTCAGGCACGTTATAGTTAGAAATTAGCATTTAAAAAACCTTTGAAATTCACTGAAAAAACCATAGGTTTCAGACACGTTATAGTTAGAAATTAGCATTTAAAAACCTTTGAAATTCACTGAAAAAACCATAGGTTTTAGGGACAGTTATAGTTAGTTGGACATTGCACTCGTACAAAACCCGTGAAATTCCCCTGTTATAGTTAGTTCAGCTAACTATAACTCGCGCCCCGCAATGCACTGCTGATGACGTCACATATTACATCACTCATGACATGGTCAGTGACATCACTGATGACATCACTGATGACATCTCAAATGACATCACTGATGACATCATCCATGTGATAATTTCATGCATCTTCTCACACCCTAATATAACTTTTGATACACCCACTCTAAATTACAGACTGCCATTCTCAAAACCATAGACACTCCAACACCAAAAACTACATACCCACTCACTGATTCTTAGGTCTACACACACATCCACTCACTCACCTGTACAGTCACTCATACTTACAGTCACTCAGTACAGGACTATCATATGCACTCATACACCTATATAAACACTCACACACCGCCACTCATCCATAGAGGTACTCACACACCTAGTCAGTCATGCAAAAAATTAATCACACACCCATTTACTCACCTATACAGTTATACACACACCAGCTCACTTACTCATACAAATACTAGCACATTCTTACGCTCTTATACAATAACTGATACAAGCACACACGCATCCATACAGCCACTCTCACAATAACACACTCTCACTTATAGCCATTTAAATACTCTAACACACATATATACTGCCTTTTACATATGTAGTTACTCGCACATGTACCACTGAGATATACATTCACTCACTAACACACCCATACACACACTCACCCACCCAAGCAGTCCATCACAGATGCACTCTTGAAATCATGCACCCAGTGAATCACCCACTCACACATCTATGTATAGAGTCACACACACCCCACCCACACAAACACTCAGGCAGCCATACAGATACTCAGAGAACCAATCAATAACCCATATAGACACTCATGTAGCTATTCGCAAATCCATGCATCCACTTACACACCAACAAACAGATGGATACAGACATTCACACAGTTTAGTCACTAACCCATGCATTCAGTAAGATACGTTTAATCACTCACTTGTAGAGTCAGTCACTCACGTACTAAATCATCCATTCAGACACTTATACACCCACTCATTCTTCAATACGCCTTTCCCTATATATATTAAACATATTTAAACTTTACAGAAACACACAGTCACTGGATGATGTCATCAGTGATGTCATCAGTGATGTCATTTGAGATGTCATCAGTGATGTCATCAGTGATGTCACTGACCATGTCATGAGTGATGTAATATGTGACGTCATCAGCAGTGCATTGCGGGGCGCGAGTTATAGTTAGCTGAACTAACTATAACAGGGGAATTTCACGGGTTTTGTACGAGTGCAATGTCCAACTAACTATAACTGTCCCTAAAACCTATGGTTTTTTCAGTGAATATACATATATATGCATTTATATATGTATGTATAATATGTATATATATACATACATATATATATACATATAAATATCAATATAAATGCACATATATATATGTCAGGCATACATATGCATATATAAATGCATACATATGCATAAATGCATATATGTTTACACATATATGCATATATATGTACATATATATATGTTTATATGTATGGACATATTTATAAATGCATAAATATTCATACAAATATGCATAAATATACATGTGCGTAGATATATACATATATATGTATATAAATTTGTATATATGTATACATATGTCTGTACATATATAAATATATACATATATATATGTATTTATATATGTATATATCTGTATGTATATATATACATACATATATATACATATATATACATCTACATATCTATATAAATGCAAAAATGTATGCACATATATATATATATATATATATATATATATACATATATATTCATATAAATATGCATACATATATATAAAGACATATATATGTATAAATATATATATATATATATGTGCCTATTTCCGTTCATATTTAAATATATACATATATATATATGCATTTGTATATGTATATATCTATCTATATATATATACATACATATATATACATGTATAAACATATATATACATCTGCATATCTATATAAATGCAGATATAAATGCATGCATAATATGCATATATATATGCATACATATGCATAAATACATATATGTTTACACATATATGCATACATATGCACATATATACATATATATATGTGTATATGTATGCACATATATATAAATGCATATATATCCATATAAATATACATACCTAAATATATGCATAAATATATACATCTATATGTATATAAATATTTATATAAACGTATACATATATATGCATACATATATATATGCATACATATGCATAAATGCATATATGTTTACACATATATGCACATATTTACATATATATATACATATATACACATAAATATATATGCATATATATTCCTAAAAAAATATATACATATATATATATTCACTAAAAAAACCATAGGTTTTAGGGACAGTTATAGTTAGTTGGACATTTCACTCGTACAAAACCATAGAAATTCCCCCGTTATAGTTAGTTCAGCTAACTATAACTCGCGCCCCGCAATGCACTGCTGATGACGTCACATATTACATCACTCATGACATGGTCAGTGACATCACTGATGACATCACTGATGACCTCTCAAATGACATCACTGATGACATCATCCAGTGACTGTGTGTTTCTGTAAAGTTTAAATATGTTTAATATATATAGGGAAAGACGTATTGAAGAATGAGTGGGTGTATAAGTGTCTGTATGGATGATTTAGTAGGTGCGTGACTGACTCTATAAGTGAGTGATTTAACGTATCTTACTGAATGCATGGGTTAGTGACTAAACTTGGTGAATGTCTGTATCCGTCTGTCTGTTGCTGTGTAAGTGGCTGCATGTGTTTGTGAATATCTACATGAGTGTGTATATGAGTTATTGAATGGTTGTCTGAGTATCTGTATGGGTGCCTGAGTGTTTGTGTGGGAGGGGTGTGTGTGACTCTGTGCATAGATGTGTGAGTGGGTGATTCACTGGGTGGATGGTTTCAAGAGTGCATCTGTGATAGACTGTATGGGTGGCTAAGTGTGTGTAAGAGTGTGTTAGTGAGTGAATGTATGTCCCAGTGGTACATGTGTGAGTAACTACATATGTGAAACGCAGTATATATGTGTGTTGGAGTATATAAATAGCTATAAGCGAGAGTCTGTGATTTTGAGAGTGACTGTATGGATGAGTGTGTGCTTGTATCAGTGATTGTATAAGAGCGTAAGAATATGCTAGTATTTGTATGAGTAAGTGAGCTGTTGTGTGTATAACTGTATAGGTAAGTAAATGGCAGTGTGATTAATTATTTGCATGACTGACTAGGTGTGTGAGTACCTCTATGGATGAGTGGCGGTGTGTGAGTGTCTATATAGGAGTATGAGTGCATATGATAGTCCTGTACTGAGTGACCATAAGTATGAGTGACTGTACGGGTGAGTGAGTGGATATGTGTGTGTAGAC